>JAPYYQ010000599.1:0-56326 GCA_030522585.1 Anagyrus pseudococci | reverse complement strand
GTGCCAGGAGAGGCTAGCTATACGAGTGGCGGGGAGCGCTGCTGTCGGCAGTGCCATGTGCCCCCTCTCCTGAGCCTGGCACGTTCTTTGCGTGTGTGTGTTGCGCGGTCGCCCGGGAGCTCTTTCCCTCTCACACTCTCTCAGCGGGCTTCTTCATTCATTTATACATTCTCGGGAAAAGCCGGGCGTTCCCCGCAAGCACGGCTATCCGTTCCCTCAGCTGCTCTCCTTATTTCAGTCACCTGACATCTCTCTCTCTCGGTCTCGATGCATCTCGATCCCTCTTTCCTCTCAGTTCGGAGCAAGAGATCGTCTGCTATTCGCGTAAATTACGTGACAATTGGAGAGATCGCGAGGAGAGAGAGAGAGAGCGAGAGCGGTCGCGTGCGCTGCATCGGGTACCGCGCGCGGCGCACCGTTAGATAAATATATACGCTCTCACTCTCTTTCGAGGCTGCCTCTCTGCATATCTAGCGGTTTGCATAGCTCTTTCTCTCTTGAGAACGCGCACGCACGGCTTGAGAGAGAGAGAGCGAGCGAGAGTCGCTGGCCTCACTCTCTCGCTCGCACTCGTGTGCATTCGGAGTGGCAGACAATTCTCGGCTTTATTTTCGCCGCGCATTCCCTTATCTGTGCCACTCTCTCCACTATATACCACAAAGACATCGCCTCGTGCATATAGTGCAACAGCAGCAGCAGTCTAGTCCCCGCGCGGACTCGCGTCGCGGCCGCGACTTTTCCACCCGTTTATGCAATCCGTCTGCGTGCGCTTGCGGTACAGCAGGTGTCATTCGCTGCTCTCGTCCGCCTCGGCCACGGCGAATCATTCCAATGCCCGCTCGCCAGTCAATTTTTGGCTCCTATCTTCCTCTGCGCTCTCCCTTTTGCCGCATTCGCGCTACCCCGTAGCAGACGGCGCTCCGGTATATACCTCCTCTACGGTTATATATTTAACGAACTGCCTGCCGCGTTAGTGTGTGTCTGACTGCCAGGATATAGTGTGCCGCTGTATATAGAACTACCGCCTAGCGAGTGCTCACACTCTCTCTCTGTGTTTTCTGTGCGCGGGGACGTGAGAAGCTAAAGGAGTTTGCGAAAATTCGCGAGTGCTCATTTCGGTGCGCCGTCGAGCGAGTGCAAGAGAGAGAGAGAGAAAGTGAGTGAAATGCGGCAGCAGTGTGCGATATATATGCGTGTAGGCGAGACTGCGCTGGCAGTGTAGACGACGATATAGGCGAGCGGGAACCGCGGGGGTCAATCGCCTCCTCGGCGCCCGTCCAAGCCTCCCCGGACTGTACAGCGAAAGCGCGGACAACTCGATCGAGATACTGCCTAGGTCACACACAGCCGTATAGCGCGCGCTAGTCAGATTGCAAACTATTTCGTTACCTGCAAAATTTGCAATTTGTCTCGACACACACGCGCAACTCGCGGCCTAACGGTTTTATCCGTGTGGCAATCTCTCTGCTAACGGGGGGCTGGATGAAAAAAAAGAAGTCGGGGATTTCGTGGAACTCGCGATTCGCTCGGCTAGCTGCAATTCGTGTATAAAACACGGCACGTTGCGAGCTGGCTGTGTACGCGCACGAGCGTGCTAACGCGATAATTGCTAAATAATAGAAAATTGCAGACACGGCTCTTTTGGCGGCGTCTTGAGAAATCTCTCTCCGTGCGCAAGTGCGCCTATTGCTCGTTGTTACGCTCCATTTGCAAAACTTAATCTTAATCCAGTTTCAACTTGACTCCTCTGCTGACTCTCGTCGCCCTATTCCCTTCGTCTTTCATTGTGTAATTTAGAAGGTGAATGAACCGCGTAACCGGTTATAACCGACGCGTTATTCAAAAAGGGGGTTGCAAGCTGCGCCTACACTCGCGCGCGCGCGTGTATACGCGAAGCTTTATCAGCGGGCGCGCTCGATATTCTCTCTCCTACACGGCAGACGACGGCAAATAATTCAATTTGAAAATTAAGAAAATTAAAAAAATAAAATAAACGAGGAAGAAGAAGAAGCTACTGCGGTGTAAGAGGTGGTCTCTCGTAACGAGCGGCAATTTTTGTTTTCATTTCAGATCGTGAGCGAACAACGCGCCGCTGGTTGAAGTCAGTTAAAGCCAATGCTGTGATTATTCGCCAGGACAAAGCTCGGCTCGGTCCACGCGACGGTGAGGGTAATGAAGAGGCCCGGCTCAATGCGGCCGCTCGATTCTTTTGGCAAGCTGATGCCGGCTGGAGCGTCGTCGGCCGGGCTCGCCGATGCAACGACGAGGACGGGCCTCTCCAGCAATCGAGCATAATCGAGCCACGCAGCTATGTCCCCGCGGTGATTACGTTGATCGAGCGTTGAGAGCTGAGAGGCGAGGATAAGCGAGAGTACAGGGCAAGCAGGAGAGCTGGGGCAAGCGAGGTATCATGGAAGCCTCGGCGATGCCGCATTTGGGCCAGGCTGCCTCGGCGGCCTGCACCATGGCCTCGACCTTCCTCGCACCCGTCAAGACTGAACGCCAGATCTACGAGAACTCGATGCTCGAGGACGATCCTAATGCGAATTCGGTCGCGCCTAGCGCATCGACCGAGGACAGGTCGTTGCCCAGGTGGGGCCCGAATCACAAGGGCGCCCAGGAATTGGCCAGCTTGTACAGCGGAGGTAAGTTATTGTCATTGGTTTGCTTTTTTTTTCTATTCAAATTGCGGATGAATTGTTGTTTTACGAGGATGTATGTTGATATAGGTAAGAGGAAGCAGGAGGTGGTCTGCGTCTACGTCTGCATCACTCTCATGTCTCTCAACATACTCTTCATCCTCATTCGGATAAGACTGGAGAATCTGAGCGAAATAGTCGTAGCCGCGTTCTTCGGTATACTCACCGCTGACTTTATTTCCGGCTTCGCTCACTGGGCCGCCGACACTTGGGGATCGATCGAGCTCCCTATTATCGGAAAGGTGCGTTTATCGCAAATGTTGTCTGCCTTTCTTTACGGCTGTTGTTGCTCATACATAAAAAACATTACAGAACTTTCTCCGTCCGTTCCGCGAGCATCACATCGACCCAACGAGCATCACGAGGCACGACTTCATCGAGACGAACGGCGATACGTTCGCGGTCACGATTCCTGTGCTCTGTAAGCTTCTCTACGACTTCACCTACCTGCCTGAGCCCGAAATCCAGAGAAGGTTCTTTTGGATTTGCTTTTGGTATCAGCTGACGATTTTCGTCGCCCTGACCAATCAAG
Organism: Anagyrus pseudococci; assembly: GCA_030522585.1. Classification (NCBI taxonomy): domain Eukaryota; kingdom Metazoa; phylum Arthropoda; class Insecta; order Hymenoptera; family Encyrtidae; genus Anagyrus; species Anagyrus pseudococci. The sequence goes on along the minus strand of JAPYYQ010000599.1, from coordinate 53,095 downwards.
TAAGCCCTCATCTTGCTCTCCCTTTACCTGAAACATCATAAATAAACGGTATTTCATTCATTAAGCGTCTTCTTGCAGATCCACAAGTGGTCTCACACCTACTTTGGTCTGCCAGCGTCGGTGGTCTGGCTCCAGGAGCACCGAATAATCTTGCCCCGACGACATCACCGCGTTCATCACGTCGCGCCGCACGAGACGTACTTTTGCATAACGACCGGATGGCTTAATTGGCCGTTAGAAAAGCTCCGATTCTGGCAGATTCTGGAGTTTCTGATCGAGAGGTTCACCGGTTGTAGGCCCCGGGCCGACGACATGAAATGGGCCCAGAAGCGATCTTGAGGTATGCCAGCCGCCCTTGACTCGTCCTCGTCGCAGCATCAAGGGGAAACTGCCTTGGGTATAAACGCTTGCTACCTTAATTTGTTGCTCGCCAGAGCCGTCCAAAGCGTTTAACATAGGGTAAGGGGGGTGTGTGTGTAATGTTGCACGATGGGATGCTGTCGAGGATTTTAAGCACGTCGCAAAAGCCTTCAAAGACTGCGCGGAATTATGGCCGTTGATATAAGCGGCAGGAACAAACAACGTGTGTATACATTGGCCTTAGAATGTTCATCCGAAGATGTAAAGAACTACAATTATGTCTGCGATATACATACATATATTTTAGTCGTTGCAAATTTCTATATTCTAACACTTAAGGTCGACGAAGTTTAAGCGGTATAAGCGCCAGCGATGCCTTTCACACGCCTTACGGTCACTCTTGGGCTCGAACGAGTTTTTTAAACTATCTCGTTTATTATATTAACATTTTATGTATAATTTGTAAATTAATTTTCTAAGCATCTCCTTCTCATACACGATGTACAAAATGTTAACGCTGTATAACTTGTGAATCTTCAAAACAAATTTTGCTATATAAGTGCCGGAATTAACGAATCGCGCGCGTGCCTGTATAATCATTACAGCCTACACCTAATAAGCACACCTGCGAATCGAAATCAAAGATTTCGCGCGTGTGTTTAATTTGCGTAGGAGGATATATGTACATAGATTTATCGAGTATTATCTCGCGCATCACGACTCGCTGGAGTTAAAATGCCGGAAGTAAGAGAGGCTTGTTATATCAGATTTTAACGACGCTTGCGTAGAGCTAAATTTCATCCCTGAACCTTACACCTTACGTATGCGGTATATTTCAACATTATCGATCGTTCTTTAACTTTCTTTAAACTTTATTTGTAAGACAGTTGAAGGACAAAGTATCTGGAATAGTTTCGTTGTTTTGCTTGATTAAAACTTTGGTTGGATTATTGAACTGTCATTAAAAATAGTTCTTACGCCAAACATCTAGTCAATGTAGATATAACGTAGAATATTACTGTAATTATTCAAAGATAAACGCACAAATTAATTAAAGTACACATTATTTTTACAAAAAAATTTTATTGTTAAAGATAAGGCAAAACAATTAGCCAAAATTTCAAACACAATTTTTTTTGAAGAACTAAAATTAATGTTGTTCACACTGAAGTAAATAAGTAGATTCCAAATAAATACACAAGTATACAATCAATACAGATTATGAAAAAGTGTTTCCTGTAAAGTGCCTTAAATTTACAGATATTCTTATTTTTATTTAAATTATATCTATACATTAAATATTCAATATAAAATATATGTGCATATATGTGTATTTTGGCAGAAGAACTACTTTCAAGATATTTCATACATTATTTCAATTAAAAATACTGTATTTGTATTAATTTAGTTCCCTAAATATTCATAGTATTTTACATATATGTTGTTATTTAAAAAAATTGATAAATTTATTTACATTTAATGATGATTATCTAATTAGTCTTTGCTAATTAAATACTAAATTTCATGCTTATCGATCAAAAATGAGCGAACTAAATTAAATGCATCAGCAATAAAGTTACCTGTTAAAATTTATAAATAATTTTTCTAAATTTCACGACGAAACTTTGCCTAATGTTTGCTTTAAAAATGTAGGTTCAGGGATCTATAAGATATTTATTTTTTCTTTCTGCTTGATTTGCGCAGGGAGAAAAATATGTATCTACATTTTTCAAAAGCTTTTATTTTCAAGTGGAACAACGGCGTTATAAGAAAAACCTTTGGCTTATTTTTATGTGAATGAAAAGTCATACTTTATAGTTCCTCGTTTATTGGAAGAAGAAATAAAGTCATGTCTAATATCAAAGTTACAACACTACAAATGCCGCGACTGCAGCAATATATATACAATATAAATTTATGGTACGTTATTAGAGACGACTTTTTAAAGTATATTAATTGATTGTTAAATTGTTACAGTAAAATGTTTAAAAACTTATGAATTTTTAAGAATTTATCATTCTATATAATCCGTTTTTCCTTTGTACATGTATATTTATACACAACGCTATTTTTACGTATTTACAATGTTCATAATCTTATTCACATAAAAAAAATTATGTGAATCTGAATATTAGTACCAAAAACATATACACTATACAAAATCTTGATTTTTTCAATAAAAACTTTTTATAATATTAATAAAATTTTCATTTAAAAAATTTTTTTTAACTTAATGTTGTACATTTTTACATTTGTATCCAAATTATCAAATATTTTGAAAATTAGGAATTGTTTACGTATATTTTTTGTGTAAAATTAAAAAAATAGCATAATTTATTATGTTTTGCATAATTTTCATTAAAAAAATTTCGTACGAGTTAATTTATTTAAATTGAAGAAAAATGTATATTTTACAGCAATACTTGTAAGACAATGAAAATGCTCGTGATACTTCTATTATATTAAAAAATCAAATGTGATTGCATAATATTAAGAAAAATTATTCTGCACAATCTTAATTAATTAAAAGGAAAGATATTAATAACTTTAGCACTTTTACATCACTATCATATATATGACTACAAAATTTTTTATAAAAAAACTTTGCAAAGCTTCAGGTATACTTGCGGTCAATTTTGACGTGAACAATTATGCATAATCGACATGTATAAATAAATACAGTACTAGACTTTAAAAAACATCCATGCATTTCTCTACAGTAGGCAATATTAATGTTTGTATACAGAATTATGTACGAATAGAAAGATTGAGAACAAAAAGTAATCAAAAATATGTATAAAATGCAATGCCTTTTTTTGATATGCAATAAATTTTACAAGGATATATCAAAGAAAAGTAAATGAAATGTAAAAACAATATTTTTGCCTAATAGAATAAAAAAGCTTATTAAAAACTAATTGGACACTTTATTTAAGCATTATTTTTTGCTTTAAACAAAAATTAATAGAAAGCACGAATCGAATTTTGTGCAAACATTATTGATGTATAATAAACTTTATTGTAAAGTGTTCATCAATATTTTTGATTCTTGAAATTAGATAAATGGTTTCAGGTGTTACAAATTTTTTTCTGAATGTTATAAATTTGTTGTCTAATTAGCGTTAGCGTACCTTCAATAATATGAATTGATAATAACTTATTTAAATTTTCTTACAAATTAAATATATATATTTTCTTCATTGCCGATTAAAAATAAATAAAATGCAAAAGTAAGTTTTATCTTTTTCTTATTTTATATCATTTTGTACATAATATTTTTATCAAATAAACATTTATTACTATGGCTTGGTTAACAAATATTCACAAATGTTTAAGGATTATTTAAATCTGAGTTTTTCTTATATTTTGCATAAAAATAACATATTCTTAAAAATTCGCACATATATTTATAGTCTCTTTTCAACTTATTTTAGTTTACACACAAATATCTATTTATCTCTTTTCTTTTGCACTCGTTTATTGCTATTACGTTGTAATAGATCTCGCACATAAGGTTTATGTTTACTGTGCATTGAGAAGAGTTGTTCTCGGGATTCAATAAGTCCTTCACTTACTAAACTATGGCGCTGCATATTTCCCTTTAAAAGTTCATTTATGTTTTCCAAAATAGCATCGTCTTGTTTATTTTTTCCCCGTAATGGTTCCATTCCCGTCATAGTTATTTTTAATTCTTTATGAGCCTAAGGTAAATAAAATAATATTTTAATCTTGTAAAGAAAGCAGAATAATGAAAAAAAAAAAAATGATTACTTACTGTTTTTTCAACTTCAGAAAGTTCGTCTAATTGTGTTTTCAAGTGATAGAGTTTCCACCCGTCAACTTTTTGCATTACTTGTTTCTGTTGTGATATTTCATTAATATTTATTTTTTTGTCTTCTCTAGGTTTCACATCACTCGGTCGTTTGTAGTGATGCAATCTACCGCCATACTGATCTTTCCATGAAGTTCCTATAAAATTTTTTTATAAAAATTACATTCATAATTAAAGTATTTTGGTAGTTGAAAAATCTTTACAAGATATTTACCTATCATACAAAGCGAGGGTTTAGACTTTACAGGGGTTGTATGGGTAGTTTTAGTATCTTGTTGATTTAGATGATACTTTCTTTCGCCGTATTTATCTTTCGACTCTTCTTTGATTTCTTTCTTGAATTTTTCTTCAATGAATTGCATTTCTTCATCAGTGCACCGAGGTTCCGTTAGCTCAACTCCGGTAAGCTGTTGCTTGCGAGGCTTTTTACGTGGCGACATCTCAACCGTTGTATTAATGGGAATTCGAGACTGTTCAGGTTCTTCATCAAGGCCTGGTGATGATGTCGCCGATACCGTAGTCGAGCCTGAACTGTGATTGCCACCACCGTCTCGATCACCTTTCGGGGAACCTGGAGGACTAGGCGCGGACAATGACGCTGGCATAGCAGCTAGCACAGGTACCAAATTTTTTGCTATACCTGAAATTAAATTGTGTTACAAATTTTCTTACTTTCATTTTTAAAAATAAAACTTAAACTTAATTTTATACCTTTACCAGGAGAACTATCGACTTCTCGTTTTCTTAATATACTAGGTCTAGGTGATGCATTCGGTTTACCAAGAGGTTCCTCAAATCCTTGTTCTACAAGTAACCTTACCGGTTGCATTGTCGTCGAACGATACTGCGAATACGTACCTAAAAATTTACATTATTTTATAAAAATAAAAAAAAACACGATTTAAAAACAAATGATATATTTCGTAACGATTGTAATAATACAGTACCTGATGCGTCAATGGAGTAATAAGTAGTTGAGTGAGGCGTAGCATGTAAGTATTGTCCTTGGAGTTGGGCAGGCTGTTGCTGACTTGTAACGACACTTGCTGCCGGTGCTATGCTAGCATTAGTACCAATAGCTCGCTGAATGGTTGGGCCCGACTGTGTTTGCGACTGCACTGGTTGCTGTTGGGGTTGAGACTGTTGAGAAACTTGAGGTTGCGGTTGAGGTTGCAGCGTCGGAGTCGCTTGTTTTAATTGCACCGTCTGGATGCCTGACGTCTGAGTTGTAACCTTTAGTGGCGTTGCACCTCGAGCAGGTGTCAACGCCGCTGGCAACGAGTGTAGGGACATGCCAGTAATCCGTGCGACGGAGGTTGGACCAGTTTGCGCGACACGAGTCACGTTCCCCGCGACTCCAGCATTTGTTGACGTCGTCGCGATAACTCGCGATACCTGACTGAAATTCGCCAAAGGTGTAACTGTTTGTACGACACGGGTTGCTCCAGGTTGTGATTGTTGCTGCGACTGCTGTTGCTGAGTTTGTTGTAGCTATAGAAATATCGAATTTTTAATATTTTTAACAGATATCATGTAGATTTTCTATATAAAACAGATCGTTCACTTACAGCTGTTTGTGGTATAACAATACGGCTGACAGTGCCTGGAGCTGCACCTGCAACCGTGTTAATCGTTAATTGCCGTCCGACTGATGTCTGCACAGAAGTCACGGTGGAAACTCGGTTTGACGCCGCTATCACAGGATTCGTCACAGCTACTCGGTTGATGGGAGTAGTATTTATAGATCTGCTCGTTTGATTAGGCTGTAATTTATAACATAAAGAATGTGATTAAAAGAATTCCATTTTAAATATTTTTACTTAGCAAAAACCATGTTGTTTAAAAAAGCACGTTTGTATTGCACAACGTGCATTTTTAAAGCTTCTTACTTGTATTTGGGTGACAGTCTTGCCGGTAGCCTGGGAAACCTGTGGCATACTCATGACTACCTGAGGAGTAGGGGGCCTTGTAGGCACAGGTAACCTGGTGATGTTGCCGCCCTGGGCCTGTAGTACCGGTGCTATGAGACGGGATGAAGTTGGCGTGACAACCGGCATTGGCCTAACAACACCGATTGGGCTCGGATTTACAAGACGCGGTTGTCCTTGTATTGTTTGCGCTTGAACCTGTTGTTGCTGCTGTTGGGCCTGCTGTTGCTGTGCTTGGGCCTGTTGCTGTTGTTGTTGCGGCTGACTCGTGTAGACCGTTGTCGCAACGGGCCGCACTGCAGGACGGTTGGCCACAGGGACGGCATGACGCTGAGGTTGAGCATAAACAACTGGCGTATTTTTCGACTGCCATTGCGTGTTGGCAATGGTCGTTGTTGTGACACTGAAAAATAATGTGAAGTAATTAGTTGACTTGCATTGAATACAAAGATGTAGGTGTGAAAAATTTTAATTTGAGCGCACAACAAACAAGATGATACTGTTTGACTAGTATTTCAAACACTTTGGTTGGACAAGCCAAAGATTTTTTCGAATTTTCAGTCATTTTAATGTTTGTTCTATTTTTATAGTTTGGATGAATGTTATTAAGCACTTAAGTTCTGTAAGTATTCAATAGATATGAGCGTAATTACTGCTTTTATTAGTTGTTGAACTAATATTAGAATGTAATTAATTGATACTAGGTTATACATACTTATTGAACTTCAATTGTTGACATACTATGGGAGTAATTTTCAATTTAATCTTGCAAATGGCATGTACTATTTTCACAAAATGTTCATGATAATGTAATTATGAATATTAAAAATTTTTAATTACCAAGTAACATTAAACCTTTTTTTAAGTGGTATTTTAGTAATTTCTCTAACTGTCCTAGCAACATCTGTAGTTCCATGCTCCTGTGAGTTTCTACATAGCACGCGCACACACACATACACACATAATAAAATATGAATAATCATTTAGTGTTTTTAAATAAATTAAAAAAATTAAATAAATAAAAAAGGCAATTACAAAGATACAGTAAATAATAGAGCTAAGAGAAAAAAAGTAAAAATAAAATGATCTAATTACCGAGATTTGCAAATGGTCACCGTTTTACCAAAATCAGCAGCATTACTATGTGTGGAAGCATCTGCCACTCTTGACGTAGAAGGTAGTGAACTATTAGCAACAGCTACAGTTGCACGAGTCTTACCACTTGTTGATGAACTATTAGACACATATGAGCGCACACACGCATATACGCACGTTAATAAATGAATATAATAAAAAAATTTTAGTTAAAACATTATTAGACTAGGATGATTTTATAAATTAACTTTAAGTAATTTATGATAAAATGATTAAATTTTAAACATTTATAGTTAATCTTTTTGAACATTTAAATATTTTAGTATAATGTTAATTACAACTAATTTTATAACTTGATAGCAATGAGTGAAAAAAAAAAAATTATAAAATAAATTTAAATTACCCAGCTCTAGAAATAGGTATTGATTGTCCTGTATTAATGGCTCGTACAAGTGGAGTTGCAACAGTTGAACGTGGAGTTGAAATACTTGCTACAGCAGCAGGTCCACGGGGCACATGATATGTTGATGGAATACTGGTTACAATTTGTGTCTGTTGTGAAGTTTGCTGGGCTTGAGACTGAGATTGACGCTCTATTGAACTCAACATACTTGGTGCTATAATTCTGACCTGGCTAACAGGACAAAACTGTAAAAAAAATTATACAGAATTAATCAGTGTTTGATTTCAAATATTTCAAATTTATAGCAGTAATAAAATAAAAAAATAATACATACTGTGCTTGTGATTTTGTTACTTTCTGAAGTACCAATATTTGAAGAAATGGTTGGTTTCATAATAATTTTAGGATTAAACTCAACCGAGACTGATTTGCCTACCAATGTAGTTGTCTGCCCAGTAACTGTTTGAGCAGTCTGGATGCTTTGAATGTTACTTGATACGGCATTTTGAACATTTTGTATATTTTGTACAGTCTGTATATTTTGAATGGTAGTCAAGTTCTGAGGAATACTTTGCACAGTACCTTCAGGTGCATTTTTCTCCTGGCCACCTTCCGCGCCACTGTTATTTGCACTCATTTTGTTCAAATTTGATCAATGTAAACTTTTTTTATACAAATTAATGCTACTGTTTTTTTCAGTAAAAAAAAACGCGACTTATATATATATATATATATAAGAAATGTACAATTTACATTACGGTAAAATAAAAATATCAACAATCCACCTTAACCTTCAAGTCTGACAATTCGTCGACGCGCACGTAATTAGAATAAACCTCGCCACAACGATATCCAAATCAACGCACTTCGTCCTTTGCATTTCTCAAAACTGAAGAACAGGGCTTGGAGCCCAGCGACTTATTCCACAAACCGCTCGAGGAAGAACGCAGGTAGTTCGGTACGAGGATGCCGTCGAGCGAGAACATACTTCATGGTATAAATTAAAATCCGTAATCAGACGAAATCGTACGCAGCAAATGTCCCGTTCCCAGCGGAGCCGTAACAAGCCCGAAATGCCCTGGGCCCAGCAAAACAGAGACAAGACTCTCTCTCGGGCAGATTCAGAGTTGTTTGTTGCGATCAAGGACTCGAAGGTGGAAGATGAATTAGCCGAGAGTAGGTCGGTCGAGGTAGCAAGTCGCCGCTGAAGCACAGTAGCGTGGTCCAAAATTTAGATTTCCTTGCTCGTTTCACAAACGCACATCTCCTCGTCTCCAGGGGCTTCTTCGGATCACTCCAGCAACAGCAGGTAGAGAGATACCTTGCGGCTACGCGTCCCGTTACTCGTACGCTCGGGCCAGATGCTTTCAAGTAGGAATTCCGGCTTCGTCGAGGCGAAGAAGCGAGGCTCGAGGAGAAGGCTGCTCCTGGAGCAGAGACGCGAGGGCTTCCGCGTAAATGTTCCCGTACTCGGTTTGTGCTCCGCTCTCGGGCAGTTCAACGTATACCGACGCGCGCACTACCACGTTAACCTCCACGGGCGTATACATGTAAATGCCGTCGGCGTGTGCGTGACCGAGTGCCGCGACCGCGAGCTGTCGCGGCTCTTCATTGGCTCCGGCGATCAGGAAAAAACAAACGAAATGCGGGGTCTGACTGACGCATGCGCGCCAAAAGGGGAGGGGGGAGGGGTGAGGGACGGAGGGGAGAGGCAGAGTTTTTCGGAGTTTCATTTCGGAGTTGTTGGCAAGATTGGTCGATGAATCTTAGGATTTTCTCATGATTATTCTCGATAAAACGAGCATTATGAAAAACGTAAATAAACTATTAAGTTTGTACGTGAGTTTCCATTTTAATCTGACGGGTAATGTCTATTTTATTGAATACATCGTATCGTTAGATAAGGAAACTAAAAATAATTGTATTGAAAAGTAAAGTAGAAAATGACCTATTGGTTGGAATTCATCATACGACATGTAAATAAAAGCAAGCGGGAACTCTCCTTTCGCTCTCTGCCTCGTTCGGCTAAAGGGCAAAGCAGTTTTGTGCAATATCTCTCCTTTATTAATAGTCGATCAATTTTAGATTTTCTATAAACTAATTTTGCCTTAAGATAATCAGAAAATGAAGAAAATATTGAATGTAAATAACTTAAGAAAAACATTTTATAAATGAACATTTTTAAAATATTTTATATTTAATAAAATATATATTGTAATGAATAACATTTGTATAAAGGTTTAGTGTTAATAATTTCTTATATTCTTTTTTTTATGTAAAATAGTCTGTTTTATGCAATATTTTGATAATATAAAACTAGAATAATATTTAGATTACAAACAAACGAAATGAATAAAATGTGGTATGTTAAAAAATATAAATTCACAGCTCATTAGGTACAGAAAAAAAATAAGATAGTAAGAGTGCTAAAAATTTATATAGTATAATATAAATGACAAATAGATTTGACTGTTACAATAAAAAAAAATAAGTAAAAAAATCAAAACAATTTTAAAAAACCTTAAATACTAGATAAAAAATTTTGATCAGTTATCAACAGATGCTACAGTATGTTACTTGTTGCAAAATGTGCTTAAAAAAAGTTATCTTAGAGATTACAATTTTCCTGATTGCTTAATCGGTATGCCAGCTTGAGCGAGTCCTTCAGTGAGTCTTTTCTGTAATTCCATGTCAACTTTTCCAAAGTTTTCTACAGCTCGCTTGATAATAAAGAGCGAGGCATTTTTAATATGGTCAACAATGTTTTGAACCAAGCGCGCCTTCTCTTGTTCGTTGAGCGTATTCTGCCAGAAAGTACGAGGTTGCCCGAAGTCATCCTCGTTGTAAGGCTGATGACGGTCGACGTTACCACTTTCTAAGAAGCTTGGTGATTTTACAGCAGGGCATTGTTCGGGCCCGAAGAAGCTGTTGGGGTAGTAGTTTGGTGCTCCAGCTTGATTATTATAGGCCATAAAGCCGTCGCGCTGATAGTTGGTTGCCGACATCATCTATAGAATAGAAGTTTCAAAAATAATTAATTTTGCTTTTATCTGTTTTTATCGACACAGTATTGTTAAAAACTTACCTTGTAAGGGCAATTCACCGGAAGTTGGAGGTGATTAATACCCAAGCGGTACCTATGGGTGTCTCCGTAAGCAAATAGACGACCTTGAAGCATTTTGTCAGGGCTAGGCTCTATACCGGGCACCATATTGGCTGGATCAAATGCCGATTGCTCAACGTCAGTAAAGTAATTTTCAGGATTCTTGTTGAGCACCAATTTACCAACTGGAATCAATGGGAACTCCTTATGCGGCCAAACCTGTAATGTATATGTTTATTAGTTAATACAATTTTTGAATTAATTCTGAAATTAAAAAGGAAATTTCTTTCGTTGTAACAATAAAATAGCAATTTTAACACACACGCGTACATACCTTCGTGATATCGAAAGGATTCCACTGGAATTTCTCAGCCTGCTGAGGAGTCATCACTTGAATAGAAAAGGTGTAAGATGGATATTTGCCGCAGGCAATGGCGTTGTACAAGTCCCGAATGGAATAATCAGGATCAGAGGCGCTAAGCTCGGCTGCCTTATCGGCAAAAAGATTCTTGATGCCTTGATCGGTCTGTAAAACAGGGATGATTGATTATGTTTTGTATCAAGCGTAGTTAGCAGAAGTAAGCTCGCAATAATTCAGGATCATTGATTTGTCGAATCACGGTGTCTTACCTTGTAGTGGAACTTGCAGTAGACCTCCTCGTTGGCTGCATTGACGAGCTTAAAAGTGTGGGAGCCGTAGCCATTCATGTGCCGATAACCATCGGGTATGCCGCGGTCGCTGAACAAGAACATCACTTGATGAATCGACTCCGGCCGGAGCGACAAGAAGTCCCAAAACATGTCCGCATCCTAAAAGCGGGCGAATATAATTGCATTAGAACTGGCTGATCGCGCTGCAACGAAATGCCATTGAAAGTCAGTCAGGACGAGTCTCACCTTCAAATGCGTTACTGGATTACGCTTTTGCGTGTGGATGAAGCTCGGGAACATGAGCGGATCTTTGACGAAGAATATCGGCGTGTTGTTGCCGACGAGATCCCAAATGCCCTCCTCCGTGTAAAATTTGACTGCATAACCACGTGGGTCTCTGAAAATAAACGAGGAAACAATAACGATTAGACAAAGTAGACCCAGCTTCTTGTTGCACTTCTCACTTTATTTTTTCTCTCTTCCAAGTAGAAAACAATTATTGCGATTGACTCATCTGCTCGCACGGCGAATTGCAATATTACGAAAAGTGCTTTGCCAATCTGTGGTTCGCGATTGGACTAATGATATAGGACTTGGCCAAACTCACCTCACGGTGTCAGCTGAGCCGCTTTCGCCTCCAACGGTGGAGAATCGCACGAAGATCGGCGTTTTCTTACCGATTTTCGAAAAGACCTTAGCTTTGCAATATTTCGAAATGTCATGAGTCACCTCGAAGTAGCCAAAAGCACCTGTAAACAAAAAAAAAGTAATTCGTCATTCGGTTCTAGGTGTGTTTCGCGCGTTTATGGGAAGGAAAAAAACCAAACGGAAATGCACGCCTCGCAGACATAACACAAATATTTGTCGTTTTTTTTTTTAATCTTCATTTTACTGCGTCTTCGCGGAGCTTCCATCTGCTTTTGAAACGAAGAGGACGTATACTGCATAGTGAATACTTGTTAATTTTTCCGCGTAGAAACTTAAATAAGTAGTCTTGGCTGTATAACGCAATTTCATTATTATCGAAATTAGTCCGTAAGAACACGTTGGAAGTGGTTCGTCTCATTAATAGAATGTTCGAGAGATAAAAATCATAATACGGGAAAAGAAGCGATTAAGAAGCAATTAATGTTTGAGAGCGAACAAAGAATAAAGTTAGGTAAGTCAAACGATTGAATTCAGAACAATAATGAATTTGGTTATTATCTTGACCGATTTATAGACAATGGCTAATTTAGTGGTAACGATTTCTTGTAAACAACACGAAATCGATGCTTATATTACTTTTGTTATTATTTTTGTGAATATAAAAATTTATAATTTAAAATCGTGAAAGAACGGTCATTGTACTTTACTACTTCCTTTTAAAAAGTCATCGCAATATCAGAGAAATTTATCTGCCAAGATAAAGCTTCTGGAAATTCGGCGATCGAAAAGATTTAGATGATTGGTATTTCAACTATTCGATACTTTGTTCCCGATTTTTCCAAGTACAATAGATGATGTGGGAAAAATATTTCCTACAAGTTTTAAGAATTGTGTCTTTATGTTATTCATTTAAGGAGTAACAGATCGTGCAATATGACATAAAATTGAGTTTATGTGAACAATATGGTTCAATACTCATAAAATTGATTTTTCTTTCTTTCAAACTTAACGTCTTACAATATACTTTAACTGTTATAAATATAGCCATAATAGGTAATAGAATTTTTTTGTGCTTTACAGGAAAAATGTTCTGTCCAATATTCCGCCCATTTCTTAGGATTACATCATTCGGGTTATTATGTAAAATTTTACTAACCAGCTCCTTTAGCATGAACAACTCTTTCCGGGATTCGTTCTCTGTTGAAATGCGCCATTTCATCGAGATAGACGAAATCCTGCAAAAGGGCTGGTCCGCGTGGCCCAATGGTGAGAAGATTCGTTTTATCAGCGATTGGCGCTCCATTGCCAGTAAGAAGAGTCGGAGGATCAGACTGTTGATTGAAATTTATTGTCGTTAATAAAATATCCATTTTTAGGCTTATTTGTAACAATAATCTTACATTTTAAGTTCCTTATTACAAAAAAAATCGTACTAAAAACTAAAATAGGTCTGAGCTTGTGCTATATAGAACAGAAACGCGTAATCTCTCGCAAAGATTAGCACTGGAGGAACGTAAATTTACTCACACTCGCGGTTACGAAATATGTGCGTATTTTTTTTCCAGAAAATGATGTGAATTATTCAGATTATCGCATACAATGCACATCAATCGTGACGATTAAATTGTAGCGAGCAATCGAAAAAAAAGGGAAAAAAATCAAATCTTATTTTCAGAAACGAGATACATTGTCTATGTGAAAAACACGTCTATGCATTTAACGTCGTGAGGTTCGAGAACAGTCCGTGCTAATCTTTGCTCAAAACAAAAGTCGATATGGTTTATCGAAAATCTGTACATCCAATATTTATTATCAATATCGCGCAATCTGTTCAGCCGAGAGATAGGTACAGCTCCGCAAAACGTGACTATTTTTCATCACCATCAAAGTTACTTTACGTGTGGGCAAATTGTGAAACTTATACCAAGTAGTTCATCACACGTGTATACTAGTCACTATTTTATTACGTAAGTTACGGAAAAAATGTTTTTCGTTAAAATTTGTCGTAAATACCCGCATAAACGTACTTAACGAGTGCATCTATAAATAAAACGTCAAATGTTCGCTAAACATTGTGATAAATAGTTATTATAACACACACCATCATGTTAGATGAGATTTCGTAATTGTATTATGTTACAATAAAAATTTAATTAACATTTTCCTTTTAAAAGTCTTCTAAATGTCCTTGTTAATAATATGATTGTTATCGATATAAATTTACTGCAACGAAAGTAATTGTTTAATGATGGTTCTTAAAAGAATAATTTGTTATTTCTCATTATGTAATTAAAAAAAAATAATAAAATTTATCAGTATTTTAAAGTAAACTTAACGTATAATTTATTATCTTGAGTAAATGTAATAATGTTAAGTACATTGGAGTATGCTTAAATCAACTTATGACAATTTAATTTTCACTTGCAATAAAACAATGTGTACGATGTTTTTTTCAAATAATTTTATCGCGCAGGTTATTAAACAAAAATTTGTACTTGCGATTAAAGATTTTCGATCTAATTAATTGACGGCAAATGTAAAATATACAAGCTTTTTACATTATAACAGTTTGTTATAATATTTTAATGTTTATTGATTAAAGGTTAAAAAAAGAAATTGTCATTTAGAATAACAAAAAATTGTATTTCTTTATTAACGCAATTGCAACGTTTTATCAATGTGTGCGTTGAAAATAACTAATTTTGTTCGACGGCTTACAAGGAAGCTTATTCTTCAGTTTATCTATATGACAGTTCTTTTATAAAAAAAATAGGAAGATAAAAGAGAATCAATTAATCTACCATTTAGAAAAAATTCTACAGCTTTAAAATTTGTTCAAGATATTTTAGAAATATAAGTTTTTACAATAGGATTTCGATTCTTTAATTATATTGTATTTACCAATATTAAGAGCTTTCAAAGTAAGTTTCTATACTTGATAAGAATAAAAATATTTCGTTTCAGATCAACAATGACACGTTCGAAAAAAAAACTTACTCTCATTGTTTATATTGTAATAAAAAAAATAACTTTTTTCGTTATCCTCGCAGCCGGTCCCACAAAGTACACCAGCAATAAAAAATGTATTTATGCAGAATTTTCCAGCAACTTGATGTTTATTGCCGAGAGCAAATGTGGATTTAAAACTTGTTAAATATAACCTCGTTCGAAAATAAATCCAGCTGTTTTGGTAACATTATCAAAATCGCGGATATACATTAGCTTTGGGCATTTATCAGATAATGGTCGCCGCACACGGCCAAGGAAACGAAGCGATTTTTTAACGATTACGTTAACGACGAATTGATGAGTTTTAAAAAAACGGACACCTCTTTGTTCAACGGCGTTGGGGCTAAAACGATTAGTCGCTTGCGGTTGCAAAATATTAATCTTCAAGTCGTAATAAGGAAAAAAAACGCACTTTTTGAAAGTCATAGTCATTTCAGTTCAGTGACTATAGACTATGTGCAATAGCGATAAGTCATCGAAAGTGAACTCTGAGTAAAAGCTGAAAAAGTTGAATTCTAAAATAAACATTTCCTACAAACGCGTGATATTGCGCGTATAAAAATGTGTAGCCGCACATGACCCGCAAGAACACACCGCTCTAGTCGCTCTGCTACTTAATTAAACATTATACTTTCAATTCTGCGGTACTTATTCAAACTGCTCGCTAATTCATTAAGTTTACTTTTGTGGCACAGGGGGGGGGGAGAAGGTGTGTCGCGGCAAAATAAATCGGAGCACAAAAATTCAAAGAATCATCCACTCGAAGAAGTCAAATTAGCCAGAGGAAGGTGTAAAGCTTGAGAATGATACAAAAAAAAAAGAAGCAGAGAGGAAAAATAACGGAAACTAGTATAACCGGCGAATTCGACAACTATATTATGCATGTATATAAGACTGTATAAACAGCGTTCACGTGAAAAGAGCTAATCATGGACCATTGGGAGGAGGTAGGAGACTAACCTTGACTGATTTCTTGTAGTTGCAGAGCTGCTCGGAGGCAGGATCTCGCGAAGCCGACATATTTATAGATTTCTTATCGCAAAAGCGAGAGCTGGCCTGAAAATTGCGTTCGTGTAATAAGCGCCGCGGATGGTTTACCGAATAACGTTCAACTGCGGCGAATGCGTGAAAATTGCGCTTTCTCGCTCGTTTCCACCGGATAACTGCACAAGCGCGTACGAGTCGTTGGCTTTTTATTGCCCCCGCCGCGAGCTTGACAATATTCGATAATGCAATCGACGGTGGGGATAACAGGCCGACAGCAACACACTCCGATTTATATTGTCGGCTTATAACACTGCGCGAAGAGCGAGGCTCTGGAAACCGGACTGGCCACTTCTTTGACGCTCCCCATCATGTCCCGCCGCCGCTGCCGCACACCTCCCCCACTACCGGCGTTTACTCTCCGCACCGCGCGGACGGCGCAACGAAGCCGCGGGGCCCGAGTAAACAGAGTTGACATATATATACTGCCTACTTCTTCCAATATCTTGCCGGCAACAACGATAATAACGCCTAAACAACGTTAATGTTTTTCTTTTATTTCAAAGAAATATTTAGAGTTTTTGAATAGATTTTTTTAAATAAAGATAACGAATGATCCTATGCAGATGAAGATTTTGATATTTAGTGTAGACTGGAAGGTTCTGTCGCGTTTATTTTAAAGAAAACATTAAATCGGAGTTTTCGCTTCAAAACTAGGATTAATATTCGCTGCAACTCTCCATTATAGATTTGAAATATTAATTAATAATATTTCAAATTTGAAATTTGTTTATAAGCGCTAGAATACCGTACCGCCAAATTTTCAATGTCGAATGTAACTGAAATAACCGGAGTGCAGATAACGTTTTGCGTAATCGCGTCATATCATTTCAACATGTACACCGGGAAATTTAAAATGTAAGCCTTGTCGGTCGTTTGAAAAATTGCGGCTTTAATTTAGTAAATTCAATCGAAAAAAAGGCATCGTACACATTTCAATAATTATTTGCACGCGGAAGACAACTAACGTATTAGTTTTAAAATTTCAAAAAGATTAGCTTGTTCTAAGGCACACAGAGAAACTATTGATTTAATATCTTGTATGTGTTCCGCATTGGGCGTATGTGCCTTATCTATAGCTAGTTCGTCTTAGTGACTATCGCAACTGATTACCGGCGAAGTTAAATGATCATTTCAAAAATGTATCTTCGGCATCCACACAACCACACGTACAGATAAATACTTTGATATACTTATACTGTCATACTCTGTTTCATAAATATTTAGGTATTTTTCTGTAAATAAAAAATTATTTCGAAAATATTATCAAAGCATGAAAAATGGAAAACAATAGATTGTCATTAAAATAAAACTATTTTATTATTTATAAAATTATTTGTATTTACAAAATTAATCCCAGTATTTAATCTTTCCATCCCAACCTGCAGTAGCAAGTTTGGAAGGTTCGTGAGGATTCCATAGTACTGAAATACAAACATTGTCGTGAGCTTTCCACTTTGTATATAGTTTCGTAGTTTTCCAGTCCCAAATGTAGCATTTGCCGTCCGCATCTCCGGATACGAGATAGCTGTAAACATTTAACATCATACATGTAAATTTTTCGTTTATAGTTAAATTTAATTAAAATGTAATTTACATACCTCATATCTGGAGAGAAGTCTAAGCCACAGGCATATCCAGCAACCATATGGCCAGTAAATGTTTTCTTACGATTCATTTTAAACCTATTCAAAGCCGAAAATATAACTATCTTATTGTCCATGCTTTGACATGCTAACCATTTTTGATTAGGCGATGGAGTGACTGCTGGCATAGAGTGCATTGTCGGATCTGCTATGTATTTCATGTCAACTGGAATGTCCCTATTTAAAAAGAAATCGAATTGATTATAAATAACTGTTTAATTCAAGATACAAGTTTTCAATTCTTTTAGTTCGCGTTAATTTCCCAATATAAACTATTTAAGACAAAGTGAAAATATTTACCATTCCCAGACCCGCAAACTCTTATCATCTGACGTCGTGACAAACCGACGATTTTCATCAACAAATGTGATAGTGTTGACAGCACCTAAATGTCTGTCATATTCTTGAATAATTTCTCCAGATCTTATATCCCACTGTAAATTATAAAAGTAAGATTATTGATTTGAAAAGTCACACATTAGTGAGAAATTAAATTATTTTAAACTTACACAAATAATTTTTTTATCGCTTGTACCAGCAACAAAGAGATGCTGCTTATCTGGGTCAGGATTAAATTTGGCACAATATGGTACTTTTCGACTTGTGAAACGATTCAAACATGCACCAGTTTCAGTATCCCATAATTTAACATAACGATCATAACCAGCAGACAAAAACCTTTTACCATCATTATCAAAACTAACATCTCTCACTGCTTGCCTGTGACCATAATAAGTTCTGACGCATCTCCTTTCTTTGTACACTTCCCATAGCTGCAAAAGTAACAGGAATAATTAAAAATGAACAGAATTTTAAATGTTCTTTGAAATATAAACGATTTCTTTTATAAATTATAAATTTTTAACTCAATGTTATTTTACCTTAACTCTACAATCCATACTACAGGATAACAATAGATGTGCAGTAACTGGGAACCAACGAATTTGGGAAATTCCTTTTGTATGACCTTCCCAAGTGTGAATGTGAGCTTTTGGTAGAAAACATTTCTCCGGCGGAGAATCGGATCTCAAATTCACACCAACATCTTGAGGAGCATGAAGAAATGATCTTCCTTGATAGTCCGTACTATCTTTGACTGTAAATAAAAAACATTATGAGTTTTGATATAAATGAGTAAAATTAATGAATTGAATAAAATGAAACTTACTGTGTAGAACAGTCTTCTCTTCGATAGGCTTTTCATCTGTTTGCTTTCCTCTCTTATTTCTTTTAGCAAGAATTTCTTCCAATTCTGCTGCTTCCTCATCTGAAGGTTTCATACTACGCCTTTCATCAACGTAACCACCCCATGGACCCAAAAATCCATTTATGTCAGTTGGATCATCATTTCTATTTCTTTTTCTTTTATCGCAAGGTCTTATAGGAGTGTGTTCAAATACAGTTTTTGCACCACTTTCTTCAGCAGCTTCTACAGCTCCTATTATGATTTTTCCTTCCTCTGCTGTACCATCCACAGTTGGGTCCAATGCGTAACCTTTATTAAAAAGGAAAAACAGTATAAGAGAAAAATGTCTAACTATGTTATCATACATTATTTCAATAATTATACAGTACCGTAACTGGCAAAAGTTCTACGTTGATTTTCAAACTGGAATTCACTGATATGAGCTTTTTCAACATAGCCAGACAACATATTTTTTGGAGCTCTCTGCTGCTGAGTTTTAAATGGGTTTTCAGGTCCTAATTCTGGTGCGAAGAGTTCGTGAAATTTAGGATTAAAACACAGTTCCTTTGACGTAGAGTCAATATGTTGTACGCACAATTCTGTGCCCTGCAATAATAATAATAAGAAAAATAATAAGAGACAGTGGCTATTTATACTAAAATCTATTAAATTATGTGCTTAATAGGAGACTATTAACACTATCCTGGTGAAAATCGACAGAGAATAAAATCTTGTAAAGTGATAAATAACAAACATTTAAACTAACCGTGGTCTCCACTTCTGGTGCTGCGCACACTTTTAAAGCTAGGCATGATATCTTGGGTTGAGCGTTGATCACATCTTCGGTTTCCTCGACTTCCTCGTCGCTGCTCTTGTAATTCTGAAGAGCGTCCATTTTTGTATTAAAATCCCAATATCGTTAAATGTTTATAAACTTCTGTATTTACATCTTCCTTACGCACAAAACTGGCATTAGCAACGCTACACTGGCACACGCCATCATCACAGACAGTGTTGCCAATCTCAATGGTTGAAATATCAAAAGAACCTAACTTATTCTGCTCACATATATTCAGGAGTCAATACCAACCGTAAAAAAGAAAATAATAAAATGCAGCCAAGGAAAATAAACGTTCAGGTTGGCTCGGGCGTTTGGCAGTACGAAAAGTAACTAAATATTTTTTCATCCAGTCACCTCCGAGCTGGCATGAAAATCTGAACGCGGGTCAAAAACACGTAGACTACTAATCATCGTCGCAGTCTTTGGAAGAGAGCGCGAGACAGGAAATCACGGGGTGTCCTGCCGCGTGGCCAAATCGCTCTCGGATAGATCCCAACACAATGTCCTCGCCGACGAAGAGCCGCCTCGTCGGCGCGCTTTTGCTCCTGCTCCTGCTCGCCCAGTTGGCCGAGGGAGTGAACAAGTATTCGGAGCAGGCGAACAAGCCGAAAAAGACAAAGAGCGAATTCTCACAGCCGAGGCACATCAAGGAATTGAGGCAGCTCGACAAGCCCTTCCGTATGCAGAAGATCAATCTGGTCTGGGCCAAGGCGAGACACGTAAGTCTTATATGCTCCACTCCTTTTTAGCAGACGACCACTCCACTTGTTCGAGAGATAACGGAGTTTGTTTACACTTGTACAGAGGCTGACAGATGCCAAGCTGCAGTCGCTATTTAGCGATCTCAGCATCCACGACAAAGAGGAAATTGCTTTTAAACACTACAAGTCCGATGGAAAGGATGATACTGGATTGGAGGAGGCTAGATTGAGGAAGAAGCTAATGAGTAAATTTTATTTTTCTTTATTTTAAAAAAGAATACAGTGTTTAAATACTAACTTTAATGTTAATCTTTTTTTAGATATTATGACAAATTATGACTTGCTTGAACATTTTGAGCAGGTTGATGCTCTTAATTTAAAAAAGCCCAAGCCTCACAAGGATCTCAATAATTATGTAGCCAGGGAAGTGTTTAAAGATAAGAGATTAAATCAGTTGTGGGCCAAAGCTGAAGTTGGTGGATTTAGCCGTATGGAATTGCTAAATAATGTGTGCTATTGTTTTTGTCAATTGTTTTAAGTATAATTTTTTTTTTTTCTAGATGAAGAATTGGAGACTTTGAAGGAAGAGTTTAACCACCATCAAGATAAAATAGATGAATACATGAGTTTACTTTCAGAAATAGAGGCTGGTGATCCAGATAAAAATGAGAGTAAGTTTATGTACTTATTATTAATATTAGAATGTCATTAAAAATTTGAAATTGTATAAAGTAAAATGAATGTTTGATAAAATAGATAGTATTCATGACAAGCCTGAAAGCTGGAATGAAATTGAAACTGCAGAAGAAACTAATGAAATACCAGGGCCGAAAAAGGATTATTTAGCTAAAGCTAATTTACTCAAGTAATTTGAAAGCTCAAGTTAATTCTAGTTTTTGTTTAAAATAATTTTTCACTTTAAATAAAAATATTAACATTTTTTTTAGAACAAAACACTTGGATGTTAGAAGTGGATATGATCATTTGGAAGGTTTGACAGCTAAAGCACCAAAACATAATGAATTTTTAGAACCAAAGGTTTTAAGTCTGTGGAGATTAGCACAAAATGCAAATTTTACATCTAATGAGTTGGAATCTTTGAAAGTAAGTTTTTAATGTATAATATACCTAAGTTACTGTAGAATTGTAATTTAACTGAGCGGAATTGTTTTCTTAATTTTAGGAAGAACTTTTGCATTACGAAACAAGGCTAAGGAAACTCCATCTTCTTCATGCTGAGGCTGCATTAGAAGCTGCAAAGGCCGGTAAAGATTATCGACCAGATGCTAGCGCCAATACTAAAATTAAGAGGCACGCTATGGATGTAGAGAAACTTCACAATGATCTCGCGTCCAAAATTTCGGAAAAGCATAACGAACTCTAAGTGATTGAAAGAGGCTACGTGGCCAGAAGCAGAAACCTATAAGGAGAAAAAAAAGATATTGAAATCGCGTTATGTTAAGTTTAAGATTTTGTTTAATTTATATTTTGTACATTGTTGAAAAAGCAATAAGTTATGATAGATTACTGCCTAATGAACAAAGTATTTCTACAATATTTTAATATATTGTTTTCTACTTTTATATAAAGATGTATATTTGTTAATATGTGATTATACTGAAAATGCGTTGTGATAAGATTACATTACCTTTGATAGCGACATATAAGGTGCTATTTTAAGAAAACAATATTGTGTTGTTTAAAAATACTTTACATATCTTTCAACTGTTTTATTACGTCGAAATCAGGTTCATTAAGTGCACAAAATAATGCAAATTGCAGACCAAAAAAATATTAAAAAAGAGTAATCTTGGAGATAATAAATGTAAAGTTGAATCAAGGTAACCATGTAGTTTTAGTGATTTTACGAACCTACGAAACAAGTTACCTTAGCGATTAACAAAAAAAGTCTTCCCTATGGTATGACAGGCACAAGGGACAAAAACTATCTGCACTTGCAAGTGGTTGATGAAGTAGCCAAAAGCAAGAAAATCGAACCGATCGGCCGAACAATCGACACACACGTGTATCGGTGCGATTAAACAAACGCGCGTTCAATTGATAAAATTTAATGAATTTTCGCGAGAGCTTCCGTCCCAGAAAAGCCTGCGTTACTGTATTATCACACGATAAATAAACGATGTTTTCATTTTGAAATTTGGCAAAAAGAAAAAATCTCCGATTACTTTACTAATTTCCCAAAAATTAATAGCTATTTTCCTCATACTGTAAAAATGGAACAATTTAAATGACAATTAAAAAGCGAGTGAATAATTAAACAAACAATCATTATGGGGGAAAATCAGATACATGCAACATTGTTGCATCAATATTTCCTTGACAACAGAACTTGTTTTCCCAGCTGTCGACGGCTCGCTTAGCCACGTGAGGAAACAGTGCTGGAGGCATTAGGCGTGCCGATCTAAGGCATAGTTCTTTATTTCTTTCAAATTTAAAATCGCCAAGCGCCATGGCAGCGGCAATGCCGGAACGGATGATCCCGTCGATGGACACGCTGATCAAGTACGACAATCCAGTGGCAGTGACTACCCGGCCGGAAAAAGTAATTACCGATTGAATTTTGAGCTGCTAATTTCGTCGAGGCTAATTGCGATATTTTGGACGTCAACAGAAGGAGGCGGCGACGAGCAAGCCGAGCACGTCGGCATGCAAGATCCAAAGCGCCGCGCCGACCGCGGACGTGCGCAAGGAGACGATGGAAGTGTTGAACGCCATACTACCGCCGAAGGAATGGGAGGAGGACGGACAGATCTGGAAGCAGCAGGTACTCCAGATCGTTATGTATCGGGATGAAACAAGGCGACTGTTATTTTTTAACGAAAATCGGAACACCCTGCGTATAGATATCCAGCACGCCCGCGACGCGCTTGGACGTGATCAACCTGCAAGAGCAGCTGGACATGAAGCTGCAGCAGCGTCAGGCGCGCGAGACCGGCATCTGTCCCGTGAGGAGGGAGCTCTACACCCAGTGCTTCGGTAAATACGAATTACAGGCCCTATATCACCCTCACCCATTACAATGCACCTGTAACGCAGATGAGATAATACGACAAGTAACGATCAACTGCGCCGAGCGGGGCTCCCTCCTACTTCGCATTCGCGACGAGGTCCAGATGACCATGACCGCTTACCAGACCCTCTATCAGAGCAGCATTGCCTTCGGCATGCGCAAGGCCTTGCAAGTGACGTGTTCATTCAGCTATCGGAGACTCGATTTTGGGCGGCAGAGCTAAACGCGATCGTCTTGTTTCAGGCGGAACAAGGCAAGGAAGACCTGATAACCACGGCTGAAGAGCTGAAAGTACAGAAGGCTGAATTGGAGAAGAGCCTGGCCGAGCTGAGGCAGAGGTTCGATCAGGCGGAGCGCAGGGCTGTCGAGCTGCGCGAGGCTGAGGAGAAAAAGTACATGGAGGAGATACAGTTTTTGAAGAAGACCAATCAGCAGCTCAAGGTGAAATTCTACCTCGCCAAGGGGGTTTTGTATATTTGCGTCGTCGGTTAATCTTGTGGTATTTCATTTTTCAACTTGCAGACTCAATTGGAAGGAATAATCGCACCAAAGAAATAATGCTGGATGAAGCCTTTTGTAACGTACGACTTTTTTCTTTCTTCGGTTATACATTTTTGTACGCTTTTCTTTCTTATTGTCAGTCAGTTTTGAGCTTTTACCGTGGCGAAAGAACTTTGTACTTTTATCGCATGAATTAACCGATTTATCGGTATTATTATTTTTAATTTTTTTTTTAATACGTTTTAAGCGCGACATGTGACGCAAAGATAGAATTCGAAGGCAACGGATATGTTTATTTTTATTCGAGTATAATAAAGTTATGTTTACAATAACAAGACAAGTAATTTTTTTTAAAATAAATGTATGTTTATCTGCATAATTTTTCCTTACAAATACACATGTGTAGGATTATAAAACGTATAAATATTGCTTAGTAAAGAATACAGCTGTTTGTAATAAATATATATGCTTTTTTGATCTACATACTTAAACACCTCTAATTCAACAACAAATTCTTACATCGCCGCTCGCATTGTCAGTCGTTCATTTAGACTGTCGTGTTGATCAAATTGTAAATAAAAAATATAGGTCATTTTTTTATATAAAGCTTTACAATTAATTTTCTTTTCATAGAAAAATGATAATTACATTAACACAGCGAATAAAAGAATCTGCGCACTTTACATTAACATTATAGATTAAATTGTTATAGACAAATCAAAATTCATCATACTCAAGTTAAACTCTGTCATTCGTCCTTTCTTGAGATTCGGTCGACAGGTTACATAATAAACAATTAAACATACTTATATTTTTTCTTAAATTAAATAAACAGATTTTCATCAGAAAACCATCAATTATTCATTTTCATTTTTAAATATTTATTTTTACAAGTAAACATTTGAAAAATTATTGCAAGCGTACATCGACGTAATTTTTTTGTTTTTTATGTTTAAAAGAAAAAAAAACAGAAAAATTAAAATGCACAATAGTGGTTATTTTATTACGACGGAAAATAGGAATGAAGATTTGCATCTGAATTTTGGAGCTTTTGGTCCCACTTTGTACAAACGCAGTTAAAAGAATCGTCATTAATATAAAAATGTTATCTTCGAAAAATTTCTGCATAATCATCATTATAAGAGAGTAGGCGGAGAAAATTGAATTTACACTGATGATTTTCTAATCGTTCATGTATGAAATAAATAATAAAATACTCTAAAAACATGTGACAATATGCGCTTAAAAACTTACAATTTTATTAACTTTTTATAAATGCTAACTACTCAACTGTAAAACATAATTTACATTATTTTTCTAGCCAATTATGTGATAATAGAAACACATAATATAACACCGTAAGTTCCTCAACTACCTATCTAATGACTCTGCAAATAAGTAGTACCGAATTATTTTGACGTCAATAGCTAAAATTTAGCTTGCAGTCCTTCCATAGGTTTTTTTTATATAAAAAATATCTTGAGAGAACACTGAACGTGTAAGAATAATAAAAATACAGTGGCAACGCGAGGTTACAAAATTAACATTTGTAAAATAAGCTTGTAGACAAGGCAAAGCTTTCCAAAAGCGAACTCTCACCTTTAATCCCTTGAAGCCCACAATTAGCAAAATAATTTAATATCTTAGAATGTTTCTAGTACTTTTCTCTTTCTCGAAGTTGATAATCGACATTCTACTACTACTTGATCGGATGAAAAAAAATACTTGCTGCACGTGCGTATATGTGTGAGTGTCGCGTATGAACGGATAAAACATAAAACAAAAAAAAAGATTGAGTCATGATTATAGACAGAGCAACTATAGTTGCACGTGAATACACAATATGCCTGCAGGCTGTGGCGCGATACTGCGGACAAAAGGAATGTTTTAACATCCGTTTTCGCACTTATCACATGTAAAACGTATACGTTATATATTTGAAAATCGAGTAGAAAATACTTTCGTTCTTATTTGACATTATAACCGTAATCATACTACAATTTTCTTCCTTCGCCTCGCGACGAGGACTAAAAACGCTCGCTACGCATCGCAAATACTTGAATGGCAGGATAAAAAGTGTGCATTTAAGGTAGGGGGGGGGGGCAAGGGAGGGAATAAAGACGGCATACAGGGTAGGGGTTAAAAAAACGCACGAGCGTGCCTTTAAGTCCGCGCGTTGGTGATTACAATTGATGAACAGACTGTAGTCGTGTCGATTAATCGCGCAACAACACTCATCGTTCTCTCGCGCACGCATTCTCACAAATACGCATAAATCATATCGTATCATTTATTTATGTATAATCGGACGTATGTATAAGTTTCTGTCGCTCCGCTGGCAGCAGCGTCAAGGTCACGTTCAACAGCACGTATTACGGCGGGGACAAAGATAATGTAATAAAAAATACTATTGGGAAGGGGACGGGGATATGCTTCTTTCTCCCGGTCACATCAATGTCGGCCCTTCTTCGAGCGCTTTCGCTTTTTTTTCTTCGCCCCGTTGCTGGTAGCCGTGCTTGGCCCGTGGTTCACTCCGTTCGTCTCCTCCTCTTCCTCGTCGCCGTTCTTGCTGTCGTCACCTGCTGCCGCGTCGGACGTCTTCAACGACGAACTGTCCGCGCTAGACGTGCCGAATGGAATTTCGGCGGTCTCGGTGGTAGGCGTTTCCACAGCCGAGCTCGACTGCTCCTCGCTCTCGGACTCGCTCGCTTCAGCTGCCGCGGTACAGCTCGTGTCTCTTAGTGCCTCTTGTTGCTCCTCGTCGGGATTGCTCAGCTCCAGAGATATGATCTTCTCGCGAAGAGTCTCGACCTAGATTTTTTACATAATAGAAGATTAGAGGGTATTTTGGGCAATTAGTGTTTGTTTTTGTTGTTTTAAGGCGCAGCTACATTATTTGAAATGAATTGCTAAGGTATTCTAAGGATGCATTAATTGTTTCTTTACAATTTATCAATTATTCGACTATGAATAAACTAAAGTGACGTTTAATACACATTTTACTTACTTGGTTGAATAAAATAATTTTTCATATAATACTGTTATAATGTTAGTTTATTTAAAGTTAGTATAAAATCAATTCTAGTTGGTTTTAAAATTTTACTATATTACAGGTGTCAATTATTTTACTATTTTCATGACTAGACGAAAATTAAGAAACAAATTGTTTTTATCTGAATATCTAAGATAAATAAAAAATGGATACTAATCAAAATTAAATTAACGAAAGTAAATCTTTTATTAAAAAATTACAAAAATATTAAAATTTAATAACTATAATTTATGTACTGTATTTAAAATATAAAAAAAAATCTAGAGTTGAATAATGAATATGCAATACATTAAAAAGAAAGACAAATAACGTAATAACAATAAAAAAAACGTACACAACATTCACAAATAGCTACTGTGAGACAAAAAATCAAGTCATGAAAAATGTATTATCGTACCGCTGCAAATAGAGAAGATTGTCAGTGTTTGCTGAAAACGACATACTTTGGTCAAGGCAAAGTGGCTTGCATTCCAGGCGTAAGAGTTGTAAGCTTGTAACCAAAAACGTGAACAAATTAGCATTTTTCGAAAAAATGCTGACGCCTTGTGTGTGTTATGATTAAATTTTAGCATTTTGGAAAGATGTTAAAAATGAAAGACATGCAATATGCAGGAGTGTTAAATTTTGGGTTAAGTGATTGTGAGTATTACTTATGTGCATTGTGTATCGCGTAAGTCTGTAGCAGTGATATGTACATGTGCAGCTATTGTGTTTTTTTTTTCGGTCGACTGTTGGCGATTGCGAATTAACAACTATATTTACACGTTAATTTCTCGACTCAAATTAGCGAATACTTAAATGTTCTTACAGAAAATACAATTTTCTACGACCTTGAAAGACCGTCATACACTTTTCCTATTTTTCTGGAAATTTTGTTCTTAGCTAAAAAAAAAATTGTCGTTCCAAGGATGAAAAATAATTGATTCTGCAAGTAATTAAAGAAATTGAGAAAATTTCTGACAGAACATTATCGATTTGTCATGAGTCACAATGATGATGGAGTTTGCTATCTACTGCATTCAATAGTCACAAGAGTGAGGAATATAACAAGTGCTCGAGGTGATGGCGAACAACGAAGCCTTGCAGCAACACAAAATATACATGTGCGGCGCGTGTGAGAGTCGGCGTGAAACACTTATATGTACACGAGCGATAATAATCAGAGGAGAATGATAAGTCTGTGATTCAAATCAGCATCCAAAGGGATCTTGGCTTGAAAAGACATAAGTGAGTCAGCATCAGCATCGTCATCATCGTGATGGGGTACCTCGCGCTCTATCAGCTTCTCCACGTATTCGACGGTTCGTACGCGTCGCTCGCCGGTCACCTCGTCAATGTACTCCTCGGTGCGCCTAGTCACCTTTTCATCGACCACCGTCTCGGACTCGCGCACCGACTTGGGCGGGCCGAGCTTGCTGCGCACAGCTAGCTTCGGAAAATCCGCGCTAGACGGCCTTAACGTGGCAAACTGCTTGGTCGCATGTTGTTGTTGTTGTGGTTGTGGTTGAATGTTGTTTGTTTAAACGTGTGAAGATGGATCGACCCATTTGGGCCAAGGCAACAAGAATGAAAAACCGATCACATGTTATTATAATTTAGTATCCCACAATCAGCCATATCAGACAGTTTTGTTATTTGACTCTTTGCTCAATCAGCTCTCGCTAAACTCTTTAATCTCTATTTTATTTTCAACGCGATCGAATTTCACCTTCCACTTTGATTTTTCTGTTAGATGGTACACAACGACACGAGGTATTAGTGTTGAGATAATGAAGGTTAAAGACGGGCTCGCTGGCCGTTGGTTAATAGATTATTGAGAAAGAAAACGTCATCGAAATGAAGTTTGCAAAGCTTGCATCGGCCACACTCACCTCCGGCACTTTCTCCACTTCGACTGCTGCTGGCTGAGGCGGCGGTACCGCCCTCGAGTCAGGCTGATCCGCCAGAGACAGTTCCTTCGTCATGTCCAATTTTGTCGACGTATCCATCATCTCGCTCATTTTTTTTATTACCATCTGCGCTTGCAGAGCGTCCTTTTTAACGAAAGTAACGTTTAGTTTATAAAGTTCAACGTAACAATATAAGATCTTTGCTATTGAAACCTACTTGTTCGAGAGATTTCAACCGAGCCTGCCTCCAGGCTGCTCGCTTTTCGGCTTCGAGTGCCCTTTTATCCGCAGGAGATAAACGACTGTCGTCGTCTTCGTCGGAAAGTAGTCCCTAGAATAACAATTAATTTTCAGTTTTTAATACTGCAAACAAAATTAGAAAACAAAAGGGAAGGACTGCGCCAACATACTTCTTGAATCATCTTTTCTTTCAATCGCCGTTCAGCTTTTGCGGTTCTCACTATGCTAGGTACATTTTGGAGTACCGGTATCGCGCTTCGTGAACTTAGTCGACTACTGCAAAATCGAAAATATGTATTTGTAGAGCAACTATTATTTTAGTTTTTAACAATCTTTCGTTTGACAATTGATGTTTAAAATGTATTTGTTGCATAAACACATACTTTGGTCTTCTAATATCCTGATCTTCCACGTGATCTTCGTCATCCAATCCTTCGTTTTCATCGATTTGCGCCCATGACTTTAGTTCATCTCTTGTCAACGTTGCTATTTTCTTCTCTTCTTCTTGCTTCAACTTTTCCACTTCATCTTGACTCAAGAAACTGAAGACTTTTTCTAAAAAAAATTGATTGCTTATGTAGTATCGTTGATAATGTATTAAAACATTAAAGAATATCATAATAAACTTACCAGGTTTTGGAGATGGTTTCAGATGTTCTTCCATGGCGTTCTCAAACAGCCGTTTTCTATCACTGACTGATAGTTTAGCCGGAGCTGGTGTTGGCGATGGAGTTGCGGGCTATTTATTAAAAAAAATTATTAAAAATCGTCCCAAGTAAAGGATTTAGCATAACGAATAATCAAATATAAACTTGTATAAATTTAATCTGATGTGCCTTGAAATTTGATAAAAAAATTCATGTGATATTTTTTCAAATAATTAGTGCAAAAATTAGTGAACTTAAATACTGTTATTGAAGAAAATTAAAAGGTGTTAATAATACTAGTTTCATGTGCAATTCCAAACAAAAGTTCTTTAGTCATTCGAGTGATTAGTAATTTATCGGCTGATCCACGCTACGTTGAATATTATAATTTCAATATTAATTTGTAATACCAAATTTATCTTCCACCTGAAAATTCCAGAGCCAGACAGGCCTTACACTACTATACCAAACGTAATAAGTTCTACAAAAGTGCCAGAAATAAAAGAACAAATAAAGTAAAAAAACTAAACCACAAAATAAAAATAAGTGCAGAAAGAGAGAGAGAGAGAAAGAGAAATTAATATAGAATAAAAGATTGAACAAACTACGTAGATATATATAAATGAAGCCGCGTATCAGCCGAGAAAGAAATGTTAAAAATATATATGTGTATAAAAAAGATGGTTATACTGCGCGTGGCAAAGAGCGACCCACCTCAGCCGCGGCCAAACCTCTGTCTTTGGCAGAGCGTGCGATCTGCCGCTTGGGAAAGTAGAGATTATCGTCGTTGGGAGGGCTGTAGGCGCGCGGGGCGAGGACGACGG
Source organism: Anagyrus pseudococci (assembly GCA_030522585.1). Classification (NCBI taxonomy): domain Eukaryota; kingdom Metazoa; phylum Arthropoda; class Insecta; order Hymenoptera; family Encyrtidae; genus Anagyrus; species Anagyrus pseudococci. The sequence goes on along the minus strand of JAPYYQ010000599.1, from coordinate 22,464 downwards.
CGTCGTTGTCGGGGCAGCCCTCGCCGGCGCCGCGCACCTCGCCCACGATCGTCATGTCAGGACTGGTGAGGGGCGTGGGGGGCAGCTTGAACCGGGGAGAGCTCAAGGAGCTTCTCGCAGTCGACGGAGGCGACGATTGCTGCTGCTGCTGCTGCTGAGTCTCGACGGGACTGACCCGGTAGCCCGTTGGCTCGCGAGACAGCAGGAATCCTGCAGCAGAGAGCCGCGAGCCGGACTCCGGCTTCTGCCGGTACGGCGATGGCAGGCTCGCGAAACTTATCCCTCGCTTCTTCTTTGGTGAAGGTAGAGTCTGCTGCTGCTGAGGTTGAGCTTGCTGGAGGATCGAGACTGGCTGGTGGGCTCGTGGACCACTGAGGAGGGCTGCGCGAACGGGATGCCGGGCCGGGTAGTTGAAGCTGCTCGACGACGTTGGCGATGGACTGTCCACCGAGGTACCGCCCTGACCCTCGTCACCGCTCAGCGACTTCTTACGCCGAGAGAGAGAGAGATTCGGAGAGAGGCCGGTTTTGTGGTTTTCCATGGTTTGCCCACAATGGTTAACACAACGGTCGGGTACGTGTACGTATTCGCGATGGATTAACGACGTCCAAGTTTCGTTGTAGAAGTAAGAGAGAGAAAGAGAGAGAGAGAAAAAAAAACGATTGATGCGGTATTGAGCTGTGGAGCGGTATATTGGTCGTGTGGCTTATGAGATGCTGCGGGTGGTTGGGTGGCTAGTTCGTACATGTGGCGATGAAGCTTGCTTTTTTTTCGCGCAACTATAAGTAGGCCGGAGTCGGCTAAGAAATAATATAAAAAAAAAGTAAAGTAACAATTGCAGCTTTCTTCTATAATTCTCTGCGCTAAATTTCAAGCTTTTTTCCAGATGGCAATTATTGTTTTGTATGCGTCATACACATTTTGTAAATTATTGAAAGACATAAGAATAAAAACAAATTATAGTTGGTCAATATAAAGTTTAAACGGAATGTAAAAAAAGAAAACTTTTGCCATCTGGGTGTGGATACTATACGTGAAATGATAATTGAAACTAATAAAAAGAGGCTGCTAATCGAAATTATAGAAACAATAAATTTCATTTAATGACAGTATAATAAAACTAAACTATACGTCTGAACTGAAGTAAACTAAATAAAGAGAGCGCAACAACAGCTTTCTGGCGATTTGTCTGAAAATCAGATTTATTTTCAACGCTACAATCCGCATACAAAATCTACACGAGAGTTCCAACATCAGGTATATATATGTACATATATGCCTAAAAATTAGCATTCTCTCACATAATAATCTCCATTACAACATGATTTCATTTTATTTTTTATTCCATTTTCGTTTGTTTTCCTTTGTTTTTCTTTCTTTTTTGTTGCTTGTGTGTGAGTTTATGTACGTGCTAATTATGCGTCGCTCGTTTTATTGCCCAAAAATCGCGCGTCTCGTAGGATCTCTGCGGTATCCTATTATAGTTCTGCCTCTATCGCGCTTTTTAACGTCAGCTTCACCATTAGAGCGTTTATATACGTAGATCTGTGTATTTCTTATATACCTTGTATGCCATTCTCCTTGTTTGCTTTATTTCAGTAATATCGCATATCATATATATAATTATTAAAACAGCGCGCTAACAGATTACGAGGAACCCTTGTTTTTCTGTCTCTATTTTTTTGTCAGTTTTTTTCCCTTTTTACTCTTCCGTTTATATTGTTTTACGCTCGGTATATGATACAAGTACGCGAACGAGGCGCAATGACAACAAATGAGACATCGAGCTCGAGTGCGAAAAGTAAAAACGAAAACAACGCTTATTATCGATATTCACGAAACAATGATAGAGCATAGACGTTCTCGACCTCTGAGATTCTTCGTCTGTTTCTTTCTTCAATATCTTTCAGATGCGGGGGGAGGGAGAGAGAGAGATAATGATGCCTCGAATTCGACGCTGTCAAAGGCAATGCTCGATTGCTCTATAAACTATGCAACTTGCGCGAACAAAACGTCTTGTCTCGGTTCGTCGGAAGATAAAATCGGAGATAAATATAATCAACTCACGCCTCTATGGTTTCCTTTTTCTTTTATTTTTTTCTCTCGTAATAATATATAAACATCTGGTCCATTAGAGTTTTTATGCCAACATGTTCGTGTACATATATATACATATACATATTTATGTGTATATATATACACACATGTATGTATAACATTTATAGAAAATTTATAGGTAGTAATATACAGTGTACACTGATTTTTCATAGTTTATCCTTTTAAAATTATTCTTTTTTTTTTGTTTTGTTTTTAATTTTCAATGACACGAGAGTCAGTTAATAACAGAGAACGTCTGTAGAGTCCTTGCAGCTTCAACAGGAAAAGAGCACTCCAATAAGACTCATGCACGTATTTTTTTTCAAAAAACCATGCGCGACGTCATTTTTTAAATATTACGCTTACGTCCTTTTAATTGTTTTAATTGTTACTTCTAACCGCCGGCGAGATGAAACAGTTACGTATTTAGAAAAAAATTAAATTTTGGAAAAATACGATAAGAAGATTCTTGGAAAACGCGATCAGCGGCATAAGATTGAAATTAATCTTTACTTGTTCGTCGTTTTCTTCTTATCTCGTCGTCGATGCAGTTTTATACTGAGATCAACGTCTTGCAGTGTTGTCTAACATTGAATTACAACCGACTGGGTACTTCCACCCTCCTGTTTATTTCTAAACATTATACGTTATGTAAAAGCATTAATGTTAAACAATGATTGTCATACCAAGTATTGTGTGTATAAATATTAAAAATCTGTTTTTTTGCACGAGAAACTCAAGTAACTTCGTTTAATAATACAGAATATGATTTAACGAGTAATAGAAAAAGGCAGGATTAAAAAACTGATATTGAAATTCAATGTTGCATCCGACAAATCTAAGGCAACGGTGAGAACCCGCTGACTCGCTACAACTACACTCGAATAGGTATTATGGACACGACAAACGGATTTTCCAACCATTTTCGCTAAACTTTAAAAAACACTACCTCCTATCACAGAACGATTTCTTAAATATCATATTTTTGTTGCTCTTCGCTTTTTATATATCTGTTTACCATTCCAATTTATCTTTAGTTTATTCTTTTTAATTTTAAGAGAGGAACAAATTCACTTTGATAAAAATAATGTTAAACATTCGCTCAGAAAATTAACATTTAATGTTAACATTAACTATATCGCGATTATGCGACACTTTTTGTATTTTTTTTTTCATTTTAAATTTAATTTTTTTATGTATACAATTGTCATACGTTAGCGCTGTTTTGTATTATTAAAAGTTTTGATTTTTAGAGTGAAAAATATATAATTTGTGTATATAAATTGTTATGTCGGAGATATTGTCCAGTAAAAAGCGAGAGTTGTATCAAAAATAAATGAAAACTCGAGTTAAACGAAAGACATAGTAAGTCCAACAAATAGTCAATAACAATTTATAATTATCCAACTTTTAAGATTCGTCTAAATAGAGTACAACTTTACATCATTGAACGTTTGAAAGTCGAGGGTTATTTTGATTGTTGAAAATGATTTTCCGCGCTTTCTCAAAAGTAAACTTGTTCCCGACGATGAAGATACATTACAGCATATCCCTTGTAATATATAATCTGCGAGATTTCACGATTCGATTGCTCACAATAAAAGTCGAGGAGATTCCTATTATTTATCGCATTTGAATGACAATTATAAATGGCAGTACTTTGATAACAAGTTGAAGGAGCGACAGTGACGAAAACGGTACACTAGTCACCGGATATGTCGCACTTCGAGTAGAGTTTATTAATCATTGAAAAGAGCGCGAATGGCACATAGAAATCACGGTAGTGATGAATTTCGAACGATTTACTTGCGTTAGAGAGCTGCCAAGGTAGCGTTATCGCCTTCCATCTTCTGTAAAACACGTGAGAACACAAGGCTCGATATCGTTCGCTTGGACGTTTTTTTTTATTTATTTTTTTTTCATTTTTCGTCGCATGCGTCCACTACAGAGAAAATATTCAACACTGACGTTTCATGCGCATGTATTTTTAGTTTTACAACATTGAGATAAACTTCAACAAAAATATATAGGTATACGAGGTAAGACACCTAATAGAGAATGGCTGGGGTTATAGAGTACGAGAAGGCGCCGAAATAAGAGGGCAGAAAAGATACAAATCATATTTTCCGTTTGGGCTTTTTTTCATTTGTCGCTTTTTACAGTGGCTCGATGGTTAACGAAATAACGAAATTAAATTGACAGACGCTAAAGTTTCTAATCCATTCGCTACATTCGATTTAATGTACTTTTTGTTAAATAGTGTTTCAATATTTCTTTGAAACTTGGCTCGTTTATATTACGATATCAATAAAGTTTGTTGCCAAAAAGTAGTTGTTTATAATACATAAAAAAGTCGTGAAATAAATAAAAATTAATTTGAAAACTTTTAAAAAGATCTAAACTGACTAAGTAAACTGGAGCTAAACGGTAGTAGTTAAAAACTCTAATGTAGCAAATGGGTCATGAAATAAAAAATTTTATCATGTAGTATTGTTCTTTTTGTGATTTCATGCGTTACAATATATGCCGAAATATGCCGAAAAAATGTCATAATGAAACTCATGAATCACTAAAAGTCGCAGAAAACATTTCAAATTAAAATATATATATAAAAATGTCTTTATAACATATATAGCGGAAATCAATAAAGATCTATTTACGTTTGTAGCTATATAATTTTGTAATTGAGAGAAAAAAAATTGGTAAAAAGCGTCTATAATAGTCGAGGTTAGGTATATTCAAATTACATAATTTAGATAGCAGTTGCATAATTGATTAGTGTGAGTCATGCAAGGAGAATCATGCGATGATTACGATTAATTAGTTAAGCCGTAAGTTGATTGATAAAATAAAAACTTACCGGAGTTTGCGGTGCTAATGTGTGCTTGCTCATAACGATAGTCGTGGTTTTCAAATCTTTCGATCCACCCGGAGATTTTGGAGGAATGGGGGTAGTCGAGTCAACTGGACTGCTGGGTTTATTGACTAACGACTCTGCTGCCCTTACGACGTCCAGTACCTAAAGAATTTTTGCCAATGACGCGATTATTGAAGAACTTTGACTTGTTATTTAATCCAGAAGTACATACCTTTTCAGGAGTAGTTTTCTCTTTCTGTTCGAGTAAAGCTCGCTCTCTTTCCTCTTGCTCCCAAGCGACAAGTTCAGCTTTCATCTCCTGCTCTTGGCGCAAAGTTACCGCTTCTTCGTCGTCTCGATCAAGACTAGAAACACTCTGCGACAAAGATTTGGCATCATCGATTGGTACACTGTCCTTGGTCTCCTTTGACGATGCTTTCGAGTCTTTCGAATCCTTCGACTCTTTTGATTCTCGGCCTGAAAGCTCTAGAGTTTTATCGATTTCATTCTTGTCATAACCCTTGCATACGACGAGGACGATCGTGTTTCCGCAGCTGCGCAAAATATTTACTGCTTCTTGATGGGTCGCCCCAAGCAGCGACAGACCGTTAACTTCGAGTAATCGCATTCCAACCTACGAAAGAGCAATTGTTTAGTTTACGTGAATCCTCAAAGCATTAAGATATATTTTTAATAAGAGAATAAAGTTCATTACCTTTAATCTGCCATCACTTTTAGCTGCTCCAGTACTATTAATTTTGGAAATGAAAACTCCCTCGTCAGTAGGATCAAGAGGATTTCCCCGTTGACCTTTCAATCCACCTTTAATATGCATGCCCAACTTCTCTCCGGGTTTTTTAACTATTTTAAGTTCCTAAAAAATGGCATGATAATTAGAAATCATTCGATTAAAATATCCATCACAACAGTTAAATTCGATATTTTCATTGAAAATTTGTGTTAATGTCACGAGTACAGAGGGACATAAACACGTCAGATGTGCAAACTAAAGATAAGAAAAGTGAGTGCTAATACAGAGTCAGCTAATTACACAGTATACTAATCAACATTCAAAGACGCGAGGTGCTTCCAAAAGCGACCGTAAGGCGTTTTTATTGGCAATTAAGGCTGTTGAAATTTTACAATACAGGGACTTTTTATACAGGGGTCTTACTGTTTTAGAGTACTTACTGTCACAGGGATGTACTCTATATCGACCAGCTTGTGAAATTAGATTATACGCAGTTGCATTAGGTGATCGAGCCGTTCAAATACAACACAATTATTGATTAGTGATACAAGAATTTCGAAATTTCATATATATCGTTTTTCAGAGAGAAAAAAGCTACTATTTTTCTTTTTTTTTTTATAAATTTTTTTAAATTACCAAGATTAATGCACTACTGCTATTGAAACTGTAGATCTAAAAGTACTATCGTAAGAAATTTACAAGACTCTAACACTGTAGAAGAGAATAATGATTGTATTGAAACTTAAGCGTTAGCATTTGACTGTAGCAGTGTTAGTAACTAAATCTTTTTGCAGATAGAAATTAGATATGCGATTCTTTCTAGTAAAGCCATGCAATTAGTGAAATTTTGTCCGAAAGATAGTGAAATTGTTTTGAAATTCTTTGATACAATAATTTATCTAAGAATTTTTGTTAAATGCATCTGTGCCTTGCTGTAAGCTAATCAGACGAGCGGCAAAGTGATCCAATGCTTTTTAAGCTCTACAGATGTAATTGAAGTTTGTCCTTTTTTTTCATTTTGAATAAGTGCCAAAATTTTACCTGATAGTTCTCTGGTAAGGGATCGTGTTGAACAGTTAAAACTATCTTATCTCCCGGTCGAAGTAGTTCCATCACAGCCTCTTGATGTGTTGCTTTGGTTATGTCGGTTCCATTAACTTTTAGTATTCTATCACCCATCCGCAATTTTCCAGACTTGGCAGCTATACCACCAGGAACAACCTGTGATTTTTTTTTCTTTTGTTAGCATTCAATACGATCACATCAAATTCAATTAAAATTCGCACGAAGCATCCTCCAGGCGAGAATATACCAAGAAAATGTTTAGAAAATGTTCGTAAAAATCGTGTCTTACGTGAGATATGAAGATTCCTGGCTCTTTAGCTCCGAACGGCGTGCAAGAGTGATCGGTTCCTCCAATAATGCTAAAGCCAAGCGATCCCTCCTTTATGAGGATAACATCCTAAACATCAATATGTGCCGTTATTACGTGGACGATTAGAAAAGTGACCAGTATTTAAATACGTGATGAGACTGTATACATTTTGCATAAGAAATTCGTGTGACTCGTGCATACGACACGAGTCGAGAGAATACAAATTAATTAAGCATTTATTGAGAAAAAAAAACTGTGGCCAGTTTAAGGACGGGACGGGTGGTCAGTGGACAGTGGACACATACAGCAGTTTTACGTTTTTTTTTCTTTTGCATAACTACAGTAACAAACGGAGGAGACGGTCGGCCATTCATTTCTACGAGTATTTACAATATATGCTACAAGCGACAAATTGCAGTGACTGTAAAAAAATTACCTTTGACAACTCGCTTTCACGGCTTGACATTAATTTACTCGTAAATAGTAGTGCTTTTGAAAGAGTGCGATAGAGAAAGCTTGTGAAATTGTTCGTTTATTATAGTCATCAATCATCATTATTACTATTGAAAATGATTCGAGATATTACGAACGATCTTAATTAAGAGTGCTCCCTTTCTAGTCTTCACAACATCGAACGTATCGATGTTCTCGCGAATGACAAACAAACAAAAAGTAGCAAAGAAGTTTTGTTACATGTCTCATGAAAAAAAGCAGCAGCTGCAGCATTGTCATACTCAAGTGATGTAATGAAGAGATAAAACGCGATGATTGCTCGGAGCACTCTTAAACCCAATGATCCTCCCTTTTTTTTTACTATATTTTTTTGTTTGTTCCAAAAACGTATGTACAAATGGAGGAAGCTTGCAGAGATGTGTGTAGTTACGGAGAACCAACAGCGAGGGATGGAGGACGGGCACGTACCTCGATAATCAACGGCCTCTTAAGCTGGTTCTCGGTGACGCGCGTCACGACAGTCTCCGTGAGCGTGCTCTTTGTGATGGTTTCCGTAACTTTACCAATAGACGTGGGCGCCGGCGGGAAACTAAGCTCCCCGGGCAACCCGTGATCCGGCTGCTTGATCGTCACCGTGACGGTGGGCCCCTTTTGGGAGGAGTCTGGCGAGGGCGAGGAGTTTGACGGGGGTCGGAGGAAGTGAGCGGGGATCATGGCCTGAAATTCCTCGTTGGTGATTGGCTTCGGTACCTGAATGTCCTCTTGCGAGTCCGGCTGGGTCGTCGTTGCTGTCGTCGGGGTCGTCGTCGGGGCGGTCGCGGTCTTGTCGTCAGCGGGCAGCGGGGTCGCCGCCGGCGTCGTCATCGGGCTCGGCCTCGTCCCCGTCGCCGACGTGGTCGTCGTCGAGCCGGCGAGCTGGGCCGTCGGGCTGGGCACCGGGGCCGGAGGGGGCTGCACGCTCGGCCGCACCACCGGCTGGCTGATGCTCTGCCGGGGCGCCGGCTGGGGGTGCACCTGCTGCGCCGGGGGCGTCGGGCTCTTGGGCTTCTTCGCCTCGTCGACGCCGTTCATCTTGGCGATGCCGTTGCTCACGGGGCTCGACGCTGCCGGGGGCTCGATTTTCTGGGGTGCTGGGCTTTTGGAGGTGGGACTGGCGGAGAGTATTTTGTCGGCGTCGATGGAGCGCCGGTAGGCGGTGTAGCCGGGACGGTTGGCCATGTAGCTGTTCGCGCTATAGAGGCCGGTGTAGGGCTTGGGCGCCCCGATCACGAGCGGAGACTTTTCCGAGGGCGTGAGATTCGCCGGGTTCGCCTGGGACAGAGGTATTTCCCGCTCGACGACCAGTCGCACGAACCTCTCGTGCCCCGTGAGCAAGGTCACGGCCTGCTCGTGCCGCGCGTCCGTCATCTCTACTCCGTTGATCTGCAACAACGTCACGCCGAGGTATGAACACACGAGCGAATTTAAGGCAGCACGGAGAGTTTCCGCCGCGATCGAGTTTATTGCTTTATTCTGTGCAGGATTGTGTACTCACAGAGACGACTTTGTCACCGACGCAGAGCTTGCCGTCCCTGTGGGCGACTCCTCCCTCGGTTATCCTCGAGATGAAAACGGCGTCACTGTTGGGCTTGTACATGGGCGAGCCCTTGCCGCCGGCGATGCTGAAGCCCAAGCCGTTCTGGTCCCTGATGAGGGTCGTGTGCACGAGAACGGGCACGAGCGGATCGGTGCTCTGCTGCTTCAGCGGCTCCGGTATTTTTCTCTGCAAGCAAGAAGAAAACGCGACGGCGTTAGCGAGGCTCTATCTCGATTAGTGGCAATATTATGCGTTATTAGAGGCTTAGTGATTTTGTGTCAACCTTCGTCGTTTCATCGGCTTCGCCGTTCTCGAGATTATGGGAAAGCGTCGAGGACACGTAAGATGTCGCGCTGGGAGCTCGGCTAGTGCTCATACTTGAGCACACCGAGTCTTTCCTTAGTGACATCTAGATGTTCAAATTCATCATATCGTTAACTCGTTGTCTCGATCATCATCGTCATCATGATACCAAAATTAACAAAGCAAGCTACAGCTTAGCTTTTTTTTATATATATATCAGCTCTTCAAACCCCTACTACGACGCATGCGCTCACCAACAAAATTAAGCTTTGCAAGGCAATTATATATACGCGGTTCGCTTGATATACAAACGAACGCGCGCTCTCATATGTATACGCTTGTTTTGTAATTAAAAAACACAGGCTAATCTAATCTCGCCGGCTGTCAAAAATACAAATGCCACTATAATCAGCTGGCTGTGTATGCTTCGATATTTTCACCGTAAATCCATCCGACTAATAACTACTCGCAAGACTCTTTCGACCAGTTTATACCCAACGAGATTAATAATAATAGCAACAATAAAAACAAAATGATAATAATAAAAAAAAAAAAAATTAAGCGTTCCCAAGTAGAAAGAGGATGCATTCGATAGGTGTCTAAGTACCAGAAGAGAACAAAGACTACTTTGTCTACACATAGCGCTCTGAAGACTTACCTGCTCCGACGACGGCGGCACTATTCTCGTGACCTCCCTCTGAATGACGAGCACCAGGACACGGCCGCAGGCCTTCAGTATCTCAACGGCGACGTAGTGATCGACGTTCTCGACGGAGGTGCCGTTGACGGAGACGACCTTGTCGCCGACCCGCAGGCCCGCCAAGTCAGACGGGCCACCTGCTCGGCGAACAAACAAACGCAGCCAATGACGCGCGATGCTTTTATATACACGAATTCGAGGCCGAGCCTCTCGCGTTACTCCGTTTGCCCTTACCTTCGGTTATCCTCGATATAAAGATGCCATTGTCGGAGCCCTTGAAGGGGGTCGAGCCGATGCCACCGGCTATCGATAGCCCAAGCCCACCGGTCGTTCGCTCGATGTGGATTTCGTACTGCTCCTCTCTGACCTCGACGGACGGCTCGGTATCCGAGAGCGCACCTGCAACACACAGCCGGACAAAATGAGCCACGAACTCGCGAGGAGAAACGAGAGAGAGTAAGGGAGAAGGAGAGAGACCGAGTGCACCGTGATAGGATACGGGCCGCTTGCCGTTGCGCACGTACAGCTTCCAGACCCTAGGCATGCTTGCGTTAATGTATAGCGAGCCTCCTCCGAGAGCGCCCGAGCGGTACTACGCGCGAGTGAGAGAGATCCAAGGTCCGCGACGTTACTGCACGACGGAATGTGCGTTCTCTCTCTCTCTCTCTCAGACGCGATAAACACGACAAAGCGCTATCTTATCGGATCGACGAATGGCTTTGGAATCGCGGCTTCGCTTCTCTCTCTCTCTGGCTCGTTAAAGAGGGGAGAATCTGGACGCGTTCCACTTCGGCTCCGGGAGTTTAAGCGTAGTTGCGCAAAAAGTGATAAAACGCGACTACGAGCGCGCCTCGCTTTATACGCCGGCTGTATTTTATTTTTTTCTTTCTTTTATACTTATTCGTTTATGGTAATTTCCAGAATCTCTCTCTCTCTCTCGCGTGTTTGGTCGATTAAATCGTGTTCCGCTCGTGTTTCGGTTATTCTTCTTCTTTTTTCTATTTCTTTTTTTTTAATATTACTCGCGTGGCCGCGGCTTATTGCGTGATATCGTTGCCCGGGGCGCGCATAGTGTGCGCAGTTTCCAAGGAGAATCGAACAGCACGAATCCTACGTGCATTTGCATTGAAAAGAAAATAAACGAAAAGCGGCGATCGTTACGTAAAGAGAAAGAGCGCGTGAATCATTTGGGAATATGAAAGGTAAGAGTGCATATCTATATAGGGGCGTATATCAAAGAGAGCTCGCGGCGATATCACTAATCGATAGGCCGCCGGCCGTTAATTTATCATTCGATAAATGCAGGCAAAGAAGCGCCCTGGACTCACTTCCGCCGTCGACGTTCTCCGACTCGGAGTAGGTGGAGTAGGTGGTGGAGCCCGGTGCCGTCGCCGTACCCGGGGTCGGTGTGCTCGGCGGCGGCGCCGCTGCCTCCTCGTTCTTCTTCATCAACGCCTGCGAACAGAATTTGCGGTGGATGTATTAAAACGAGCGGTGCCCGCGCCTCGGCGGAGAGCAAAAGTCAATCGAGAGGCGCAGGATCGCGCAGGAAAAGCCCATATAGCGCAGCGCGTGCGGACGTTGGTCTTACACGCACACACATGTCCCATACGGACCGCTCGCGCGGCGCACGATATAGGCCGCAGACACACGCGCCGCGCGCGCATCGATCGGTTTGGCCATTTATAAAAAAACACAAGTAAGAAACACACAACGTGTAAACGTAATACAAAGTCTGTTGCAATTTAACACTACGGCAAAATTCGCATACGCCAAGCTTTAACTTGCTTATTTATCATTAATCTACGTTTGTTTTCTTCTTTTACGTGTGTGTGTATTCTTTTTTTTTTCAAGTTTCCTGTTTTTCTCTGTCTTTTTTTTTTGTTTGATCGCACCAGCAAAAATAAGCCTCGCACACATCGATTAATACGAGACACTATTGAGTAAACAGTTATAAGAGTAGATTAAAAAAAAAACGAAAAAATTATTAGAGATAATTAATCGAGCTAGAGCTAAACGTACAAGACACACCTTTGTCAGTTACAGAGAGTAAAGACAAACAAATATATATATAAAAAGGTGACACACGAAACGGTATTAATTCACAAATACACTAACGCTGAAGAAGAACACAGTAATTTTATCTTTGACAAAAGCAAAAACGTAAAAGAAAATAAAGATAATCAAGCAATAGTTCGAGATAAAATGTAATATGTATATAATAAACGTTTATCTTATATGTATAATGCAGAAAATTCATCATGCCACATAAAAGCCGTTTCAATATAAATGTAAAGATGCACCAATGTAAGAATTTTTTTTTTCAAAACTAATGGAAAGAAAAACAAGAAAGTAGTAATCAAAGTGCAGCCTACGCTAATTGTTTAAGTGTTTTTGCTCTATATGGCTAAATATTGTATATATATAGTACATATATACATATACAATTCGCTACAGCTGTGTGTCATCTTTCAACGTTACTATAATCGCATGCTGCTTGTATGTATGTTGGATTATTTTATTGTATTTCCATCTACGGTGTTGCGCGCAGATTCGGGTTACGTAGGTCGCAAAATCAGCCGTGAAAAGAAAAAAAAATTCTCGATTAATACAGAGAGAACTAGCCAAGTTTCCCTTGGCTTATTTTTCTTTCTCCCGTGCGCTGATTAAGATAGCGCGCGTAACCTGAATCTGCCAGATCTCTATATCACGTAAAGCTGCCACATAAAGAAGAGCGTAGAAAATTTTGAAAACGGTTTTTTCCCTTCGTGTATTAGAGAATTGAACAAAGAACAAAAGGAGGAAAGAAATGGAGATTGAGCTGAAGTAAATTGAATCGGGGTAAAAAAGTCTGCTCGACTTTAGTTGTCGCATAAATTAAATATGCGCAAAAGGATTAGAATAAAGAGATTGCATAAAGAAAGGCTCTCGTTGTCCTTGCTACCAACTTGTTTTAAAAAAAAATTTTTTTTTCAAATTTATTTTTGAGCATCAATTGTAAATTAACAAATTCAAATGATATCAAATGATTTGCTCAGTTTTTTTCTGTTTAATCTACACCAATCAAACGTACACCAACGAAACGTCGAAAAGCCAAAGTTTTGCACGAGTCAAATCTAAAGTTACAGAACAAATAGTGTATAAACAACACTATGAAAGACTTTGAAAAGAATAAAAATATAATGAATCATGAAATGTCGAGATCGAGAGAAAAGAAAATAAACGAGGAAAGGCAAAAACAACACTGAGAAAGAACAAAAAAAAAAAGAGAACGCGCTGCAAGCTCTGGCAAAAGGATTGGCCTCCGAGAAAATTTGTTGCAAAGCTCAGCTCTCGAGCCGCCGGCCAAGTTTATGAAGCGCAGGAAAATAAAACAAGACCGTAAAAGAAAAGGAACATAATAATCATGGTAATGAGAAGATTAAAAACAATAGTAATAGAAGAAGAAGGAGAAGCGAGGCTAAAGCTTTGCGCATCTCGTAAAGGCAGCAAAACAGGGAAAAAAGAGGGAAAAAGAAGAAAGGAAGAATGAAATATGGGCGTCGCGTGTTGGGCAGGAGGATATGGAAGAGCGAAAGAGAGAGAGAGAGAGAGAAAAAGGATAAGGAGGAGATCGGGCGCTAACCTGGGCGATGATGGAGGCTACTTTGTCCTTGTCGAGGGTGCTGTGTATACGCTTGTTTTTCAGGTGATGCGGCGTGTCCCGGCGATGGAGCTTGTTCGTCTTGGCCTGCTCGCCACCGCCACCGCCAGCAGCAGCGGTGGCCGCGACTGCCGCGCCAGTGCAATCGGCCAGAGCGAAATCCACTCGTCGCCGGCCTTCTTCGCCCTCCGACTCCTCCTCCTCCTCCTCCTTATCATCATCCTCATCATCCTCATCGTCATCATCGCCATCCCCATCATCGCCATCATCATCATCATCATCACCATCATAAATGTTCTGATCCTCATCATCATCGCCACTAGACCTAACCCTCGCGACCCGCAACGAGCCTGGCCGATCCTGCAAACAGGCGATTTTTCCCTCGCTCACAACACCAACACTCGCCTCGAGACACAAATCCCCTTTTTTTTTATTCTCTATATGCATACGCGTCTCGCTAAGCTCTTCTACGTACTCGTCCATCCTTCCTCTCTCACTCGCTCATACTCACACGCACTCTCTCACTTTCAGACTTTGTTGACTTTCGTTTTGCGCTTTCAATCGGTATTTCATCAGTTGTGATGTTAATACACCCACGCTGGCTTCACTCCTCCCTCTATACACGTAGTCGAATCATTCTTTACCTAGATCGTGGGAGCCGACTTTTCTTACTTTAAACGTTTATACTCCTCTTCTCTCGCTGACTCTGTCCAACTGAATGAGCTTTCATTATAATAGCGCATAAAACAATGGTAAAGGCATGCGAATTGATAAAATTTCTCTCGTAAAAAGAAAAAGACTTTTATTTTTGTGTCATTATTGCTGCGGTGGGTCAAGGACTGTCGTAACTTTTATATTTTTTTTTTGCTCTCATTAATTTACAACTCCCGTATATAGGCGAGCTAATAAATGTATTAAATTCACCTGCGTCATCCTGTTTCTTTTCTATTATTACTTGCGCACAGCACGATATTCCGTCTCTCCGCGCGCTATCTTCTTTTGTGCGTTGCATCATTCAGAGTTCCCTATCAGTTTTTCAAATACGCTAATCATAAATTTTAGATTGCCTTTCCATACGCATGGAGATTGCCAGCGAATATCGTTTCTTTTTTCTTTTCTCTTTTTCAAACAATAATACGACAAACCATGATATTCTCGTTACGTAAAAGCAGATAACTATACTAGAATGCTATTTTCTTTTTTATCATTTTTCAGAGAAAATCTTTTTTAACAAAATAACGAGAGAAACGAGAGAGAAAAATATGCGCGTGCTTGAAAGCAAAGCGTATAAAAGGTAATATAATACAATTCTAGCTTATTACTCAAATAATCTTAACAAGTTTGTACAGTATTGGAAATGTATAACATAGCGATTATTTACAAACTAAACACATAAACGTCTTTTATTTTACAAAGACAGAAACGAGTTCGAGTAACGAGCGTATATACGTTTTAAAGTAAAGAAAGCCAGTGTGTCCAGATTTAATAAAGACGATTGGATCTTTTTTTTTGGAGGGGGGGCGCATTAGGGTGATGGCAAGGGAGAGTTTGCGCGTGAAGAAAGAAAGACCGCGCTGCTGTGAGTCGGGGAAGAATATTTTAGTGAAGTTTAGCTTAGCCAACGATTAAGCAGCCGCGATATCGTCGCGTGGTCAGTTTACTGAGGCGGTTGTTTAAAGGGGGTTGGGGCTACGAATAAAGGGGGGGGGATTAGGTGTAGTTAGAGCTTCATACAGCCGCGAGCACGAGTTCGCAAAGTGACTGGTTATAGTCGAGACTTACGCCGATGGCCTCTGGCTTCATAGAGATCGCTGGAGCGACAGGTGTGCCGCCGTTCTGCGCCTCGGCCGGCTGGTAAGTATCGGCCTGATCGCCGCTGCTGGCTTCCTGCCCCGTCATCGACACGTCCGTCGCGTCGTACTTGTCCAAGCCGAAGGTCTGCGAGATATCCTGCGTATGGATCAACAGCAGATCGCTTTTGAGTGATGATCAGCTGACTCGGCTCTGAGTCCAATGCACCCGACTCTCGAGCGACATTGTTCGCTTATTTTTATATTTATATGAATTTTTTTTTTTCGTTTTGCTCTTTGATTTTTCGTACATGTACACGAGAAGTGCCAAGAGAGAGAGAAATAGATGTATGTATATGTATAGATAAATATAGATGTATATGTAGATATAAATGTATATAGAGATGGATTCACAATATCAAACAGCTAATATTGAAAATACTGACCTGGTCGTCCGCGGATGTAGAACGACTGTCGTTCTTTCCCTTGCTAAAGAGCTTGTGAGCCTTAGCTTTGAGCTCTTTCGGATGAGGAGTGTTCTGTCTCACGAACGGAGTCTGTGGGAAACATGGTATTTTCTTATATATATATATAGATGCATGCCTTATGCGACGTCTGCAATATCAGTAACTTTTTTTTTGTCTTTCTCTTTTTTTTTTGGTTGCTATTTCACTTTTCGGTAAACTTTATCTATTCCGATCGTTCGCCAAAAATGAAAGATAAGATGAAAGAGAGCAAGATTAGAGGGCCGGGTTCGTTGCGGTGAGTTAGTTTGGAAGGTGTTAGTGGAAAAGAAAGTTGTTTAAGAAATTTTCGAATATTCTATTATCTCGTGATCGTATAAGGTGTATTTGACAATATATAGTATATTAGTGATGGTGCCTTATATATTAGTAGAGCATTAGTTACGTGCCATATATATAAAATATAGATGTATAATAATAAATATATATATGTGTGTAGATATATAATATGTATCATCATGCAAGTCTTTACACACGCATACAAAAGTATAGAGATATATATATAGATAGATTGTACCTAAGATATCGACTAAGTAAAAAACGACTCTCACTACTAAACATAGGAGCATATCGTATCGTCAGTGCATTACCGCATAACAACTATAAACATAAAGAAATTATATGTGGATACACTAGATACCTTTTGACCTTTAATTGCTCACATGGTACCACCGAGGCACCAAGAGAAGAGAAACCGAAACTTAACCTGAAAAATCATCACTATTCTAATTGCCGTATTGCTTTCGGACTTTTTTTAATTAACTTTTTTGTTTTTGTTTTTGTTTTTTTTTAATTCGTGCAGGTCCATGTTATAATAAACGAATAAATGTATAAAAAACGTTAAAGATGTTCTGAATGATCCAAAAAAATGGCGTAAAGATGATTAAAAAAACGATCTGCCTTGACAAAGCATTCGCAGCTAAATGTTCATAAGGGCTATTAATAAAACTGCCACGAGGCACTCATTAGTAATAATGTACGCGGCTTGATCGGTAAAGTTTGATCATACATTAAGAATATAAGTAAAAAGAGGTTGCTCAGCGACTAGTCTAAAATAATTAAAGAAGGATATGTATATATTAATTATGTGAATGAAGCTCGAATAAAAATATAACTCTATTTCATCTAAATCTATTGAAAATAAAGTTGAAGAATGATTTCAGTATTGCAATGAGGATACGATACACAAAAAAAAGTCTCTCGCACGACATTGACATTTTCAGAGCCAGTAACAGCCAGAGTCCAGTCTATGTAACACGCATACATGCCTAGGCGTATACGTACGTAAAGATGCGCGTGTACACCTATGCGCGTATTTATTACATAAACTGCAGAAAATTACGATATTGATATATCAAGATAATATTTATATGTATATAAATATATAAAATATCTAGAGTATATATAAAAAAAAGAGACGCGAGCTCTCAAGTGTATGTGTGTAGCCAAGTGAAAGCAGAGCGGAAGAGCAGTGGAGCAGAGCGGCAGCGAGTGCATGTCAGCATCGCGACAGCCATCATCGCCATCCTCGTCGTCCTCGTCGACGGCTGTACATCGTGATAAGGCGCTACTTGTGACCAGAAGAAGAAAGACGCAAAAAAAAGAAGAAAAAAAAAAGAGAGAAAAACGGTAACGCTGAAAAGTGTCGTCGTTGTGTATGCGTCCCGTGTAATCGCGTATGCGTGTACGTGAGTTTGTGCGTGTGTATCAGCATGTCCGTCCCAAGTGTGTGTGTGTGCGTGTGAGTTGTGCTCGTTGGGCATGTATATATATAATATCGAATGTCAGTGGTACTGCTGGCGTGAGAGAGAGTCGTACGAGTCGGACCGGCGCATGCAGAGAGCGGTCACTCGACGCAGGAGACGTCCGGCGAGCCGGGGGAGGGCGGCGGCTTTGCTCGGAATGCCGTAGCTAGCACATAAACGCCCGTAGGCCCCAGCCTGGCTCTCCCCCTCGTCCTCGTCGTCGTCGTAGTCGTCGATACCGTAGCGCAGGAGCAGCGAGCTCACCTCCTTGTCGGCCTCGGGCGGCTCGTCCGAGAACTTGACGCTGTGGGTGCGCGACTGCTCGCGCTCGGACCAGCCCTCCTCGTCGCTGCTGTTGCCGAGCTCCCGCATCTCGCCACCTGGGCTCACCGCCCCTGACGCCGATGACGCCGCCCCGTTGTTCCGCATGCCCACCATCATACTCAGCCTCGAGCTCTCTGTCAACAGGGCCATTTAGCCAACGTTAATTCACTTTTCCCGCACAGCCCTCCATCCTCACCCACTCGCGAGCTTTTAACGGCGCAGCTCGAAAAAGTAAACTTTTAAAATGGGTCCGCGCGCTGTAATTGTATTTGGAAAATTTTGAATGCTCCATTAGCACTAATTTTATCTCTATCTCTTTGATAAGGATACGTAATATCGGTGCTATATAGCAAGTGAATAATGCTTTCAGCCATTTAAGTATATATTTCGAAATAAAAATCATTATGTAAATTCCCCGGTATAAAACAAGGTGATGAACATTAAAATATCCATACCGTCGTTGTGGTACTCAAGCTGGGGCAGTAGAAAGCAGGTGAGAACCTCTTGGCCGGTCTCCTCGTCGACCTCGTTCTGAAAGGTGAGCATCGGCTGGGCTTGGTTCTCGCTCAGCCAGACCGCCTTGAGGTTGAGATTGACGAGGGAATAGGGCAGGTACTGGAGCCGATTGCCCGAGACGTCGAGCACGTGGAGGTCCGTACACTGGCCGACTTCGGCGGGCAGATAACGCAGCTTGTTGTCGCGCAGCGACAGGACCCCGAGCTTTTTCAGATTGCCTGAGCAGAAATCGAGAGGAGCCGATTAGATTGATGGTATTCCGATGGTATATATATATATAGGGTAAGTCGATATACTGACCAATTTCCGTGGGCAACGACTGCAGGCTATTCCTGTCGACGTTGAGATTGTTGAGGCTAACGAGGTTGCCTATCGTAACCGGCAGCTCGAGCAGGAAGTTCTCGGTGAGTATGAGCTCCTGGAGGTGTACGCAATTGCCGACGTTGGCATTGAGCACCGAGAGTCGATTCTGGTCGATCTTCAGGATTGTCAGGTTGACGAGCTCGCCCAGGCCGTCGGGCAGCTTCTCGATCACGTTCTGCGAGAGGTGAAGGTCGGTGAGGGACTCGAGGCCACCGATCTCCTCCGGCAGGTCCTCCAAACGATTCTCCGACACGTCCAGGCAGACCAGCGTCTTCAGCTGGCCGAGCTCCGGCGGCAGGTGCTGCAGCTGATTGTGATCCAGCCACAGCTCCTGCAGAGCTGGCAGCTGACCGATGTGCGGCGGCTGCGGGTATTTTTTAAAGCACAGCTCTTATTCCTTCGCTCCTCTTTATAGGCTTTGTTTCTTTATTTTTCTCGAGGAGTCACGGATATAATATCGGTTTATCGATTCAATAGCGGAGCAGCGATATCTTTCAATAGATTTCAAAGCTCTATCTTGTAATGACTGTTTAACAAGCATAAAATAATCCTCGGGCCATTATACGGGCAATCCGAATATTTCACGATAAATAAAAAAAGGGGGGAAAAACGTTCAGTCAAGGCGAAGTAGAGATTACGAGTCTCGAATCAAGTGGCGTTTATCTTCGGCGGAAGAGGAACTAGGTATGCAGTAGGGCTGGATCCGCCGGATTAAAAGACAAGAGTCTTTTTGGAGCAGTTGGACTGGGGAAGGGTAATATACGAGCCTGAGATGTATATCTGATTAGAGAAGGGAATCGAGAATGAAATTACCAATTCTCCGATGTCATTATCGCCAAGGTCTAGCCTCTCCAACTTCGTAAGCTGCGAGAGGCTTTCCGGCAACGTCTTGAGCAAGTTTTCCCTCAGCTCCAGTGACTGCAGCGCTTCGAGACTGAAAATAGAAGCGAACGTGTATGTATGTGTGCGTCTGTGCGTATACGCTGTTTCGAACTAAAGCGCGTGTACAATTGTTTTTTTTTTCTTCGTTTCTTCCAAAAATGAAAAAAAAAACGAGGAAAACATTTTAAAAAGCGATTGATCGTCGATGATAAGACTAGTTAGTGTAGAAACTTACCCTCCAAAATTTGGCGGCAGCTGCGAGAGTGACATGTCGTTGAGGCCAAGGACTGTCAAATTCCTGAGCTCCACGAAGCCGGAAGGAAGCCTGGAAAGGAGAGGGGAGCACTTTAAAGCTCGCTTCGTTGGCCCCTGAGTGACACCCCCTTCTCTCTTTGCACGTATATGTATACATATACACACTTGCATCCCCTACGTACTCGCTGCATTTTAATGAGATGCCACTCGTATAACTACTTCGCTCTCATGCAAATATTCTCACATGGAGGAACTTACTAATGACTGCAGCGTAAAAAAAAAGACGACGACGAGTTTCTTGGTTCTTTCTTTCTTTTTTTTTCTTGCGGGTTTAAGGACGCGAATAAAGAGGAAATGAATAGCCGACCTATCTGATATTTGTGTTCATCTCGTGTGGGAAAATTGTGTAGGTGTGTCAAAAAAGTGTTAAGGAAACACGGTTTGTAGTGTTATTTTATGGCTACTGAAATTTTTTCGCCTCGTCTCAATGGCGGTGTTATTCTAAAGCGTTTGACTGTACGGCAAGAATAATACGTCTATTGTAAGACTAAAATGTTTATTACGTCTACTGCTCTAGATATCTCAAGATATAACGATAAGTCTATTTTTGATTTTCTTTTACTCTTAAACAAGCAAACAATAATTAATTGGATTGTAATACATTTGTTTTACAAAGAAATTCATAGTAAGGACAATCCCCTATCTCATTAGTGTTATTATAATCATGAAACATATGATAATACTTTCAATGGCTTAATTATAGTAATACTTGCTGAAAAAAAATTTGTTAAACCTAATACTAATTCTACTTCTATAATTATAATCGAATCGATTCGCAATCTAGCACGCTACGATTATGAAATAAAACGCATATTTTTTAAATGAATAAAAAGAAAAAAAGCAATTAGCTGGGCATGCATATGTAAATGGCTGATTAAGTCAAATTACCTGGGTATGGGATTGCTACTGAAGTCGGCGATTTGCAGGGATCGCAGGTTCCTGATGTTCTCCGGTATCTCCGGTATGTCTGCGAACAGAGAAAACAAAACGGGCCACGTCAATCAGGGCCAATTGATGCAATTGCCAGGGGCAAGTGTATGGCAAGGGAATGGGCTGCCGGGCGGCAAAGGGGGGGGGGAGGTAAAGCGCTCTTGCTTATTCTAGGCACGCGGCTTATGTGCCGACACCTGCGGCATCGGAGGCAATTTCGCAGCGAACGCTTCCTCGAGAGGCGGAGGAGAAGAAGCTCGATATCCGTTGCGTAAGACTGCACCTACTGCATTTCCTCCGCTTCCTTTTTCTATCGTCCCTTTTTTTTTTTCTAGACATCGCTCTATAGGTAACTCCTACTAGGATAAGTCTGAGCTTTCATGTACGCTTTTGTTAGTTTTTATTGCGATGGTTTTTTCATTTTATTTGTTCTTTTATTTTAATACACAAGAGTAGTCGGCGAGTATAAAAACAAAAGAAAAAAAACATATTCAGCACGTAGAGACTTGTATAGCACGTGTAAATACGTAAAAGTGCGCGTATGCAAAAGTCGAAAGTCGAGATTGATCGAGCGGCTAAATATTTTGAAAGCCGAGAGGATCGATGATGTCATGCTCGATTATACTACGGCTCGGCGGACCGACCGACAGAGCGTTGGGGTGGAGGGGGGGGGGAGAAAAGAACGATTGTAGAAGCGTCATAACTCTATCAATAAATTGTTCCCGCGTACTCGGAAGTCATTAATTTTCACGCGAGCGAGCGAACGAGCACGAGCGTTACAATAGATTTAACGACGAGGAGGGAGGAAAAGAAGGGAGGTGGGGGATAGTGAAATGAACAAATCTTAAATCCATCCAAGTCGACACGTGGGACTTTCAAAAAAATTCCTTCATTCATGAAACTACGTCCGAGCGATCGGTGGATTGTTGCGGCTGTTAGTTGGGCGGGGTTGCAGAGAGGTGGGAGAGAGAACTCTTAGAGCTACAGCGAATACAACACACAGAAGCCGTAGAAAAAGTGCGCTCTCGTGTGTATACACTATATATATCCCCGGTAGCCCGGTAGAGAGTGAGTCATCCGCGCGCGAGCGGACACGAGCGTTTTCTCTACTCGACACTTTGTTCATTGCTTAAAAATGCCATTTCGCCGCATTCCGATCTCTCTCTCTCACTCCCTGTCCCCTATATATGGCTCATATGGACAGCGCGTATACGGCGTGCGTATACTACACTGAGAAAAGTGTTATAATAAAAATTGTTAAAAATGTAACAAAAATTACTATTTTTTTTAGTAAAGTGGAGATCCACTCGGCATATAGTA
>JAPYYQ010000598.1:0-56346 GCA_030522585.1 Anagyrus pseudococci | reverse complement strand
AAATTTAATATATTTCGAGTCTGTCCCCCAAAACCTATACAGTATAGTAAATTTTCTAAAATTTTGTTGTAAAATTTACTTATACTTATTTATACGTGCGGAAAGGCAAATTTTACGGAATAAGTTTGGTTATATTGGTTTTATATTTTAATTTAATTTAAAAATATCCCTGTTGCCAGAATTTCGTTTGTTCGTTTGTTTTGTTTTTTCAAGACTCGGCAATGGAACTTTATTGATATGTTAATAATTGGCTGATGGATTTATGAATGAATAGCTGGCACGCGTATTATTAGAATCTATTGAATTTTCATGAGTCAAAGCGATGATTGAACTGTAATCAATCAAATCGACCTATTTTTCGATATCGAATTGAACAGCTATATTTGCGGCTCGCTATTGAGCTAATAATGAATGTATGATAAAGATAAATTTGCGGAAGGGACACGAAACTAGTTTCCACGAATAATTTCGTTTTTAACGTGTGGTACACGTTAAAAACGAAATTAGCTTAATATTAAAACTTTACAAATTTTCAGCAAAACATTTTTGATGACGGTATATAAGGTACATTCAAATGTAACGTCAATTTAAAACGAGAAGCATATATGGGAAGTAATGAAAGTGGCATGGAGTTTCTAAAAGTCATACGAATTCGGAAGCGTAGGAACTTGAGTAAAGCGCCGAGAGAGGCACCAGCAGCTGTCACGGGTGATTAAAGCAGTGCCGCCGTTAATGAAGTACACGTGTAAGTTCCCATGCACACGGGAGGAGGGGGAGGCAGGCTATACGCGCTCCCGTGCAGTCGTGAAAACTTTATTAATTCAAATATTTGAGCTAGCCTGCTAATTTTGCCCTTCCCGCGCTGACCAACAACATTAGCATTTGCTTTACATTTTCGTTGGATTTGAGTTTTCACGTTATTCCATGCCGAATACATACGCAAACGCGCAAAGATTTCCATTTGACTTTTTGCTTTGTTGCTTTATTAAAAATTAGGGAAATATTGTAGGCTGAATTCTTTTTTCATATGCATTTGTATAAATTGGTCAGATAAGGCGTTTTGTGCAAAAATTAATTGGACATTGATGAAAATAGTTGAATAATTTTATTTCATCCTGTTATTTTTAGTTTAAAAGGCAACGGCATCCTTTGATTAATGTGTACTCTCTGCGCTGCGTATAAATATGTCAAAACGCAACGATATATGAATAAATAAAGTTTTATAAAATTTGTCAAAGCAGTTATTATCAAAATATTATTTATAGCAACATTATTTAACCTTTTTTTTAAATATTATATTCATCCAGGCTAACACGCATAAGCATGAGAAATTTTGTAATATACCAAGGTTTTTTCGAAATAATAATTTTTTGAATTTCCAATGAATGACAATGTTAACGACTAAAGCTTGGCTAACAAACAATATATTTACGTAACAAATGAAAATCAAGATAATTCAAATTTGAAAAGCGTAAATTACACGTCGTTGAATACACGTATACATAAAAAAGAACTAATAAATCAATTTAAAATGAATATTGCATATTTTATGAAAAAGATATTTTCTGCTCGCTTAATTATCGATTTTCCAAATCACTAATTTTGTTTTCTATAAAAAAAGGACTGGTAATGAGTATACTAAATTTATGTTAATTCATTATACTAACGAGCTTGATTTAACTTTACAATTTCCAATATAATTGAAAATTTATTCAAAGAAAAAAATTTCATCAAGAGAAAAGCATAAAAAGAAAACGAACTTTAGATGAATGTCCTTTTAAATTCATCGTATAACCCAATGATCCGTGACGGAAGTTCTTTAACCCCCAGCGGCAAAATTTATAGAGTCGGTGAAATGCCGAACGGGTATACAGTGGAGATCGCAACAAAAGGTAGAGAGGGCTAGCCGTGGGTCCATATCGCGTATCCGAGGTCGCGTCTCGCAGTAGCCATCGACGCGGTGGCAATGGCACGCGCGCCTGGGTAATCGACAAGGAGTGACGGCAGAATCAATATTGGCGAACGTGATGTTTGTTCGAACCGGTTAAGGGGAGGGAGGGAGAGAGGTTGAAGACGGCGGAAGCCAGATATCGGAGAGCAGAGATGGACGTTGGCTCTTTGTCCCGCTAACGCCGTCATTCGCGAAAACTATAGTTACGCGCGCGCTCTGGATATACAAGAGAGAGAGACGGGTTGGAGCGTTGTGTGTACACGCGTACTCGTCTTCCGCGTATGCGCGGGGTTAATACGGGCCTCGCGTAATGTACACGTTTATGCGCGTAGCCCTAGAGCGAACGACGTCAATAGAGTCTCATAAAAGCCCGCTACGCCGACAGCAGCTGCAGGCCGTATAGAGATCAGGAGGTAGTCGAGAACGAGGGACACACACAAATCCGGCACGTCGTCGTGCATTTTCGGATTTTGGCGCGCGAACGAGCCCCATATGCTTCTCCTCCACGGCCTCGTCTCTTTTGCTTTGGATACGCGCGCGTGTGGGTGTGTAAGGTCGCCCCGTGGCTATAGCGACCTATACGCGAGAAGCAGCAACAGCGGCTCGGGCATATCTTACCCTTAGTGTAATCGTTGAATATAAATTGAAAATTTGGCTTTCACCGAACCCTACGGCCTCCCCCCCCGCACACGCGCGTATCCGGCCTCTCCTCGTTTATTTAAGTATCTTCGCGGCAGTGTGATATACCAAGAGAGTCCTACAGACACGCTATTCAGACGTACATACACTCGATCATTCGAATGCTCGAATTATAATTCCAGAACGTTCGGAAAAGTCAAGAGGACGACGCGTGAAAAGATTCCGCTATATGGGCTTCTACTAGATTAAGCAGGAAGAATAATCTTGCCACGGCGAAATTTCGAATAATATTTGCTGTTGGGCGAAATCTTTGATTATTCCTCGGCTCTGCGCATACAACGCGTGAGCGTGTCGATCTCTGGGCGCGCATAAAAGAGGTGGCAAACAGCTTTTTGAAATGTAGTATACGTGCGCGCTGCACACACGTACCAAGCGAGAAATCGAAATTTTCGATCGGAAAACGCTTCTCGCAAATTTAATAAAAGTGTCAAAGCTTTGAAAAATTCAATATCCGAATTTTTTTCCTTTTCACGCCTACAAAATTACAGGGGGGAGATCTGCAAATTATCTTTACGTCAATCCCCGTGCGTATACACGTTCAACATGATGGATTTCGATATACGAGACTGCGTGTTAACACAGGTAAAAAACGACGTGCTTTTTTTGAAAAAAAATCGATCCTCTTTCAACTTTACACGGGGAAACCTAAATTGTTGCCTCGTTATACAACATCGATCACGCGCCAAGAATCTTGTATCCAAATTCCAGGATAAGCGTCATTCGAGCAATCGCGTCACGGAGTTAAAAAGCATCCCCTATCTCTCCCTCTCTGTTTCCACACAACGACAACTCCGACTCGAAAATCGAAATACAAGCTCTCCAACTTATCCCCCCCCCCCGCTAAACTCCCAAACCGCTAAAACACATTACGAAAATTGCATAAACAATTCAGAGAAGCAATAAAGCCTCATTCATCATTCAGACACTGGAGTGTGTCGCGGAGAGGGCGGTCGTACATGCAGGCCCGCACGAGCAAATGACTCGTTAAACAGCTCTATATACGTATAGGAGAGAGACATAATCGAAACGCGCGCTGTGTGCGCACACGTATGGGCAGGATATCGCCCCGTAACTCGCCATTACAGGTAATGGAACGTGCGCGACTGGGCCCCGCGCTCTAAGCGTTAAACGAGAGCGAAATGAGTCGCACGGAATTGCCGAGGCTCTCGGGCAAATCGGGCCAGCGCATTAGTCAAGCGAGATCTGCGGCAAGAGAGCAGTGGCAGACTCGAGGGATCGGCTCGCTTGATATTCCGCAGAGCCACTCGCTCTCCGCGGCGACTCTCTTTCATTGGGATTCCCGACGATCTATCCGCGCACACGTGTGCCAGCTTCGCAATCGGCTAGCGCGCCACGCGAAACTCCCCAAAGCTCGTCCAGCCGTTCCGACGGAAGCTCATCGTTTCGCCCGTCTGCTCGTGGCCGCTGCTCGCCTCTTTCGACCTACTATCCCACGGGCTTCCATCGCGGTGTTAGATTGTTTTGTCTAATCCTCTTTCGCTGGGGGCACCTCGTTTTTAACACGTTTCCCTGTATATAAGGCTTTGGAGATCGTCCTGCCCCCCTGCACTGTTAGCTGTATTTTCTCGGCCGAAATAATCTCCTCGATCCACTTGTTCCCTCTCTTGTTGAATAATCGAGCTCTTTCTCTTTTTCCCTTTCTCTTGCTACGGTTGAATACCCCCCTGTTTGTCTCGTTTTACTCTGTTATCCCTTACTCTTCCTTATCCACACTTATCTGTACAATCGTTTTATTTCGTTCTTTATAGCACTTGGCATGTTACGTATACAAGCCTAAATTCAAACTTTCAAACAATACAACCGTCCCAACAAATGCGTATATATACAACTTTGTCATGTGTAAAGCGCTCCGGTGCACTCTCTGCTTTTCAACTCGAGCGTCAAAGTTCGCCTGTTCAGCTACACGTCACTTTGGCTCTATCTCTGATAAATGTGTAAAAAATGAAAAAAAGAAAAAACTGTTAACCCAACGATACACATGATAGTGAAATTAAATTAAGCCCTTGAAAGCCCCGGAAATTTCATCGACCAACCAATCCACTTTCGGCATCCAGCTTCTCTCTATCTCTCTTAGCCGGAGGCGAGGAGGGCAAGGTTCGCGAAGCGAAAAGAGCATCGGCGCGCGGTTGTGGTATATTACACAGGCAGTCTTGGTGGGCAGAGAGAGAGAGAGAGAGAGAGAGAGAGAGAGAGAGAGAGAGAGAGGCGCACTGGCAAAGGCGGGGATGTGCGAAATTGCGGCTAGCAGGTGGCCGGCCGGTCAAAGCGCGCGACCGCGGGACTTAACTCGACCGAGCCCCGCCAAAGCGGTTGGGCCTTCCCTCCCTAATTCGCCTCGCGCAAAATTCTCGTTTAATTTCAAGCCGGCCAAATGCCAATGCGGAGAGAGAGCCCAGCTCCGACACTGCTGGCCTACGGCTCAGGCTGCATTAAGTGAGAAAGCCGGACAATACGCCCACGAAAAGCCGCGCACCTCTCTCTAGCCTACCCAAAAATGCGAATTAATCTCTCGATATATTTTTTCGTCGAGTTTTAACCTTTTTTTTTTAATAATACCAAAGGATTTTGCACTAGGATTGATAAAGTTTTTAGTATTTTCATTATTCCTTTTTGAAAATACAAAAATAAAAATAGTCGGCGAACGTTGTCGAGGAATAATACGGTTATTTGATTAGTCCAACTCAAATTTGAAACGAATTTGCACATTCCTCCGTTCCGTTGGTGAAATTTTCGAAAAATACTTCAACCTCCAGTGGCATCTTCAGCGCAATTTCGCAAAATTATTTATTGATGAAAAGCGAGTTAACGCAAACGACGACTCGTCGTGCCCGTAATAGCTTGAAATTATAGCAAAATTTCGTAAAATTCGGGGGCGCCTTCGACGTCTTCATCAAAACGCGCATCAATCTAAATTTAATAACAAACACGAATTCACCTGAAAGAGCAAGAGAGAGAGAAGAGCCGGCAAAAGCAATCTAAATTTAATTAACAGTAAACAGAACAACTTGGCCCTCCTGTCCTATACCCTCCACGCACAAATACGCGCTTACACTCGTCAAACAGGCACGCGCGTCTACACACAAGTTGAACGGCAAATAATGCGTCCCCGACGCTCTCCGATGAAAAGTGCTCGCGCGTAACCAGCTTGCCCTATACCCCCCCCCCCCCTGCAGCCCCTCTCTCGGCGATTCTTCGCTCTGGCGCGGTTAGCGCACTCCGCCGCCTCAATCCGCTGCGTCACCTGTTTAGCGTCCCTCGGCGAGAACAATGGAGCCTCCCCCCCTACTCTGGCGCAGCTGGCCCTTCAGCCACGCGAATCAAGTCCTATTGTTTTTTGACGGCCCGGGCTTTGCGGCCGGGGCTTTTTCGCGCTCGCTCGACTGCCGAACGGACGACTGCGCTCGTTTGGCTGCCCGATTGCGCGAGCGATCTGCAAATCGCATTTCAATCGCCCGCTCCCTCTCACCCCCCCCCCTTTACGCTGCATTTTTCCCTTTATCCATTCGACTCTCGACCGATTGATTGCGAATTTTTCGGTACACACAGACACATACAGAGTCGAACGGTCATCGACTTTCAACAATGAAAATTACGACGATTTTGAGGAAAATCTTCGTGGCGGAATATGCTTATGCATATACGGCATTTCGACAGATTGATTAGCGCGACGAAATTTTCATTTTTATTTTCTGGGTCAAAATTTATGCTCCGCCGATTGATCAGCGATTAACGGGCTCTCTCTTTCTCACGCTTTTTGTTGCCGCAGGGGATTTTTATTGGAAAATTTCACGCGTCACTATTCGCCGATAATAACTTGCACGCGATAGAGAAAAATACGGGCATTCATCACGATATTAATTTTGTTCCACTCCCCCCTCACCCCTCGATCACCTCCACCAAAAAAGAAAGAAAAAAATTGATAAAGCTACACGCTTGGCAAAACAAAAATTCCGAACTCGATGGGCAAAACAAAATAAATCATGCGGCATTCGGTCAAACGTCAAGCGCATCATTAACGAAATTCCATTTCCCTCTTCCCCCCCCCCCTCGATGATTGATTCTCGAGGCGCAATACGGCCGAGTGCGCATCGGAGAAAACTCCAATATTCAGCCCGGTAAACACAAAAGAAGCCAATCTACTCGTTTATCCGTTCCCTCCTTTGGCAAGCCTTAGAGTCTGCATCGCCCTTAGTTAAGCACTTAAACAGAATCGTGTCGGTTGTCCCTTAAAGATCTTATTTAGATACTCGGAGGCGAAAGTAACGCGAGCACGCTGTCGTCTCCGTAATTTGCATTTTGAAAGAGCTTATCCCCGGAGTTCCCGGAGCCCTCGGCTCAGCCGTTTCCCTTACGATAATAAAGCGGCCTCCTTTTCGCGGGAAAATAAAGACAAGGATAATGCCACATCGATAGGCTAATCTTAAAGCCATTGCAACTTGCCCAAAATCCGAGCCCAGCTCTCTCGGTTAATTTATGCTCTTTCGCCACGTTGTCAGCTTGACGCTGCTGACGCGCGATTTCCGCACGTTGAGCCAGCTGTGCGTATATATATGTACGCGAGCAAGCGCGGTTGTTTTAAATCCCCCTCCTCCCACCCTCTATCGCCGGATGTCATTAACCGGCCTTTCTCCGCCTACGCTGCAATCTCTCTCTCTCTCGCGCGACTCGTGTCTCTCTCTTGTCTTGACTCTGGAAAAGCGCGTTAACTGCTCGACGCGTCGTTGACCCATTGAGATAGCTATCTCTCTCTCTCTCTCTTTTACGAAGCGCTTCAAGCGTCTTTGAAACAATACGACACGCTGTGCTACGTTTAAACGCGTCTCTTTACCTACTGAATTCGTGTTTTTTTTCTCGCTTTTTGCTCGTAAAAGAAGAATGTCTTTTTGATAAAATTTATAGTTAACGAAGAACCTCGTAAAACCGATGCTGTAAAATTACTACGCGAAATTGAATATCAAACAAAACCATAGAGATGCTTTCGATTTTAATTAGCTTGTTATGTTATTGTTACCCGTTTAAAGTGAGTTTAAATTAAAGGATATCGTTACAACGAAGTGAAATTTAATAATAAACCGTATTTGTAATGATTTAACAAAAGTCTTGCTCTTTTTTGCCTCGATTTAAATTTGCACGCATTCAAAATACAGCACATTTACATTAATTGGATTAACGCGTGTATTTCCCAGCGATGCGAAAACAAAAAGAATTAAAAGAAACACACACATACAACGCTATACGAATTTGCCGGTTAATTAATTTTGACAACAAGCCGGCAAAACCATTCGATTACCCAAATGGGACGCAATGAATTGGCCGTGCAGTACCAGTCCGTATAATTACGACTCAATCTCCTCTTCTTCCTATTCCCCCCCCCACCCTAAAAAAAGGGAAAAAAATCAGGTTGATCCCGAATGCACATCGAGCTTACAGTTAACCGCGTTTAATGCGCACGCCTCTCTATAATGCGAAAATTGAAAGGAGAACGAGGGTGTGCGCCAGCAGAGTGAGGGCAAAAGACGAGGAGGAGAGACGGCAAGAAAGAGGGCCGAAGCGAAGCCGGCTAAATTCATCGGCGGGGCAACGGCCATATCGAGGAAACAGTGCGCGCGCGGGGGGAGGCGGGCTAATGAAAGCGCGCGCGCGCGTGCACAGCCTTGGCGCGGCGGCGCAACGTATTGCGCAATAAACGCAAACGGGATCCTTATTGTTATGCAAATGGTAGCTAGCCGTAGGGAAAGAGAGCCGAGGGTGGAGGAGAGGGGCGGGCTAAGGCAAGATTCCCAGCGTATCTTGGGAAAGGCCATATCCCGCGGATTACTCTACTGCCCCGCGCTCCAGGTGTGCGAGCTTCTTCGAGCCGCGAGGCTCGAGTACAGACGAAAGATCGGACGTTGGCCTCACCTCCATAGCATGTGCCGCGAGAGAAAGGGTCGTATATATATGAGCCAAGCCGTTGTTTGGCGCACTATACGGAGATGATGATGGCTCGGGAGATGCACATACAGCCATCGGCACCCTTGCACGCCGACGAAGTTTCTCGTGATTACGCGGGGGGGGGGGGGGCAAGTCCGACTGCCGCGGGACTCTCGTAAGATTGCTGGGCTCCCTCTCGCTCAAGATAATAACTCTGTCTCTGATAGTTGGGATTGCCAGCCCCCCTCTTTCCCTGCACCTTAGTCTGACGAGAGCACTCGACTGATTATATTTGTTATGTTTTGGTAAATTTATACCGAATAGGTACACACACACACAAGTTTCGAAATGATTAAGTTGAATATTCCAGTGTACGTACTGATAACGATGGTAAGCAACAGAAAAGAAAAAACTCGAAATCTGACAGAGCCAGTCGACCGTGTGCGCTTAGATGCTCTGGAAAAGAAATGATCCAGGCGGAAAAGAAGTGCGTTACTCGCATCATTGAGTCGCACCGGCATCCAAGCGATGTCCGTCCCTCAAGCCCCCCCGTTGTCGCAAAAACTCGAGCGTATTGCCGACGTAAGCAGGCTTGACGGCTGGTCGGTCCAGTCGCGCCGGGAAACAAAAGATTATGCGCGCATATGTACCGAATAACACAGAGACGACTCTTTCTCCCTTATCCCTCCAACAAAAACTCCACTCCAACGATACAATACGAAGGCAGTCAAAGGGGGGGGGGAGGAGAACCCGTGTCCAGGAAATTCTTATCGGGCCACATTGTCAGATCGTCTTCGGCGCGGCAGCTCCAGGTTGTTCCTCGCGACGTTTCCGCTCCAGCGGTTCAGCTATCCAAATGCAGGAAAATAACGACGCTACTGTCCGGAGCACAAAGCCAGCCGGACAGCAGTTGACGAACGTTACTTATAACCGAAGGTATATGGAACAGGCCTTTGGCCCCCCTATTCGCGCTTATAGCGGACATATGTAAGCCTGGGCACAAAAGCCGCGCCGGAGGCAAATATACAGATTTCTGGCATTCTGGCGCTCGTAATGCGAGCTTGAACAAACATCGGCCACGTGTGCTCTTCCCCAATCTCCCTCCCCCCCCCCTCCTATCTACTCTGTGAACATACGCCTACTGTGTCGAATCGCTCGCGCGCTTCTATCTCAATTTCCGATACTGTCTCGTTGTTTAATGTCTATATTGCAGTTCATCCGCGCCGGACAATCTAATCAACATCAATGCAAATTTGAACGAATCAAGCCAAGGAATAAAATGCGGCGGGTATTTATCCAGCTATAGCTGCGTTTCCCCGAGAAAAGCCGCGTGTCCCTTTCAACAATGCGCGTCTTATCGTCTTGGCGCGCGATCCTTTGCAAACAAAACGCCTTAATGTATTCGGACTATCGCTTCCGACTGTCACCGCCAGTCCTCTCCTCTACCTCGGCCCCTTTATTACGAGCCATCGGCTCCTCCTTTTTTCAAACTTAGACGCCAAGCCGAGAGGGTGCATACATAAGCGTCGAGCGCTCCCGACCACATCTATTCGCGTTCAAAGCCGAGCTAACATTTTTTTTTTTTTGATAAAAAATTGCATATATATATCTATAGGCACAACGTTCTTTCCTGCCGAGCTTCTCCGCCCATTTCACCTCCGATTCCTCTCGCACCGGAGGCGCACACGCGGGAGGACAGTTCGCGCGATGTTTCCGGTCTCGATGTCTCCGTCCCTCCCGGCCTACTGCTGTCCCGGACGGCATGACGAAGGACGGCCTTGGGCAGAGAGAGAGAGAGAGAGAGAGAGAGAGAGAGAGAGAGAGAGAGAGAGAGAGAGAGAGAGCAGGGAAATTGAATCGGGCCGACTCTACTGCGCCAGACTCGCGCCTAACGGATATGCTCGGCGGCGCGCGGTTCTTTATTTCGGCTCCCCTCCCCTCATGGAAATCGTCCGGCCCTCGGGCTGACGACGGCTAAATCGCAGAGTCGTAGTCTTTGCTGGCGACGTTTACTGATCCCCGTGACTCTACCCCTCTACAGCGACGCGTATTTTCCGCTTACGCGGCCGAAAGATTTAGAGAAAATGACGATGAGCTATAGGTATTTTCTATGCGTTGAATTCGATCGCTCAAAGATTGTGGGTAGTTCTTAAACGGAGTCTGGAAAATTTTATAGTATTTCGTGGTTTATTTAAATTTTTTGTTTGCAAATTGAATGGATTAACGTAGAAAACGTTGAAATGTTACTTAGAGTGCCGCTTTAATATCATCACCATATGTCAAATTCTTTTGAACGGCTATTATATTAACTTGGGGACGACGGCGAGTGATTGAATAGAGATTACCGAAGCGAGGCCACTCCTGTCAAACGCGGACAAATAATCGGATTATACTAGTTGTCCCGGCGCTAATTAGCGATGATTTTACCGTCAGTATTTGGAGAACGTTAATCATGCTATTGAAATCAAACCTCAATGAACTGACGCTTGAAAAAAAAAGAAAATTCGGGAAATTGGTGTGCGTGTGTGTCTCCATTTGATCACGTTTACAGGAGCACAATTAACTCGCCGAATATCGAAAGCAATGCGAAATGATAAAGCGATTAAAAATTACTTCGAGTGTCGATTATTGAGCACAAGCCATCTAACTACGCACTATTCCCAGATTTTCAAACGTATGCAAAACGCGCCAGGCAAAACGAGTCCCCGAACTTTGCCCCTTCCCGAGGTTATCCCCACCAGTCTTCATAATTCCAGCGCTCGCTATTCCCCCGCAAAACGCAGATCCCCTCCTCCTCATTACCGCTCTCGTCTACACACTTGCCTCAGCCTCCTCAGCGCCTCCCAACCTCCAGGCTCTGTGAATTCCCAATCAGGCCGGATTATTCACGCCAACGTAAATCCGCGTTTTCGAGATCATGCGAGAGCTTTTGTACCCGAAGCCCTTTAGTTCTCTCGCGTGCGCCTGACATTCGGAGCGGCGCGGCAATAGGAAACCGCTGTAAAAACGCCCCTCGGCTTTTCACTCCCGCGCTTGCTACTGACAGCGATAATAACTCGATGGCCGCTTATGTAAACGCGAGAACTGCTCGGACGAGAGATGTGACGAGAGAGGGGCTCCGTAGTAAAGGACACGCGCCCTCTCGATATATATTACACCGAGTATATATCGAGTGCGGTCTGCTTTTTAGTCGCAAGGCTCTTTTCGAACTTTTGGCTAACGCGTGACCTGTTGCCCGCTGCAATAGGACACGACTGTATACAGATATTGCTCGCGAGGACAGGCTCCTCTCGTCTTTTTTCCCCTCCCCCATCCGTGCACAATACCGAAAAAAGAGACGCGATGGATGTGTATAGAAGGGGCTGACCGACT
Source organism: Anagyrus pseudococci (assembly GCA_030522585.1). Classification (NCBI taxonomy): domain Eukaryota; kingdom Metazoa; phylum Arthropoda; class Insecta; order Hymenoptera; family Encyrtidae; genus Anagyrus; species Anagyrus pseudococci. Next base: position 44,390 of record JAPYYQ010000598.1, on the reverse strand, counting down.
TTCGCTTGCCAATTCGCATTCGCATCCATCTCTCGAGCCCTTTCCACTCGGCCCGTTTGACCAATACTGGCGCAGAGTTGTGGAGAGTTGTTAGCGCGACGGTCACCCCGCAAGTATACAAGCATTGCTCTTTCCGCAATTGCGGCGCCTTTGGAGAATAAGCCGGCGCAATAAAGAATATAGGTCCGCGAGAGAGAAAGATATTCTATTAAATAATTCGCTGCGCGTACAGAAAAGTTTGGCCGCGGCGGAAAACGATCGCCCCCCGCACGTGGATGCCGAATGGAGAGAGAGAGAGAGAGAGAGGGGGGGGATTCTCTTGTCTCCGGACATGCTTATATAAAGTTTCCTACATCCAGACGCACTTTACAACAATGGCATTACGCGATATTGAAGTTTGCCGTGCTACTTGCGCCCTCTTTCCCGAGAGCTCTCTCTCTCTCCTCCGTCCTTCTTGCCTGCAGAAACGGAAATTCCCGATAAAACTTTATCGGCGCATTGTTTCACTTCTTGCACGCGCGCGCGCTCTCTCTCGTTCGCTCGCGCCTCGGTGTCAGGAGCCCTCGTTTCCGCTTTCGCTACATCGGACACAAGTTCTCTTTTAGCAATTGGAAACACTGATGTATATACATACACCGATAGGGATCAGGCAAAGATTGTGGAATGTAGCCCTGAGCTTCGGCCAAGAGCACTCGCTAGCTTCCAAGGGATGGGGCATATCAAGGGGACGTTTGAATGTCAATAGGAGTTTGCTAGAGGGGGGGAGAATAAGGATATCGATTGGTTTGCGACAATTTTCACGATTGCTTATAAATAACGGCTAATGAACTTTGTAAAAATTTTTATGTAAACGAGACTTTCAAGCAAGCTATTACTATATTTGCTTAATCTCTTTTGCTCTGTTTTCGTTGGCTTTTAAGCCAGAACGATGAAAGAATTGTTTACAGTGCAAAATGATATTAAGTTTCTTGGTGTATAGTATTACGAAAATTAAGCTTGCTTATGCTTTATTTATGAAGATCATTAATTATAAGTTCATTATTATTTTAATATTATTTTAATCAATTGCGAAATTCAAGTTTATTCATTATTTCTACTCGCGTTTATGTCTCTTGTAGCTTATGCGATTGCTGAAATGATTTTTATTTATAATTGATTGCCTGTTTTCGTTCGATCACGTCACGACAAAATTCAATTATTAATTTTTAAGCTTAAGCTTATTGGCTCGAGCTAAGTACATAGTATCACTTTGATATGGGCTCCGGCAACACGCTAAAAGAATTTTCGTCAAATAAATCAAGGCTGAAGAACAAATATTAATGTACTTTAACCTTTTAACAAGGATTTTTTAAATTTCTCTTGTAATTTATTTAAATGGCTATTATGTAATAAGTTCGATAAATTATAAAATAATGATTGTAAAATAATTACTTTATAAAAATACGAAATTTAAAAGAAAAACTATATTTTATTATTACATTTCAAGCAAAATTTATTCAATCTTTGAGAGATGCTTAGAGTGAGAGAAGAAGAGAAAGAAGAGAGAAAGAAACGAAAAAAACTTTATTATTGTTTGAAAAGGCACAATAAAAATTCGAAAGAGATTTCAAGTAACAAATAAAAAAACCAAAGTGTCGGAAATACACTTAAGAAACTGATTAGCTGCTTTTGAACTCAAAGAGCTCAATGCAGTACCGAGCAATTCAAAGTTTTAGAAGCACTAAACGTTTTCACCCACCTGAATTTTTTAAGTAAATTCCAACTCTAGTTATTTTGTGAAAAAATCCAGGATATAGTTACACTTTTCAAGAGATGCTTCATTGAACTGTGATGGTGGATGTGGACAGAAAATAATTATTTGAGTACAATTTCTAAATTAACCATTATTTATTAAATATTTACATTTTGTAAATATTATAATTGCTAAAATGTTCACAGAAAATTAATGTAAATTTTGCTATGAAAATACATGAAAGACATAGTATTACAAATACTAATTACAATAAATATTTAAAATTAAAACTACATGTAATGATTATTTATATCCATGATCACAATTAACAATAAAACAATAGCATTTGTATATATCAACAACTGTTCACGTAAATTGACTACCTGATATATGCTTATATCATTGGAACTTAAAATTACTTAAGAAACGTAATTGCTTATTTATTTGTCATTAACTATTTTAAGTCTTCATGAACTTATTATCAACAGTTATTATCATAATTCTACTATTTTTTTTTTTTTTACATTAAACTGGCCAGTACAATAGATGATAAAATTTCAACGTATTTCTTAGAAGATTTTAAAAAGAATGACTCAAAGAATACGGTTATTATGTTTCAACAGTTTAATAATTTAGATTACGGCAATGGCACAACAATCTGAACATATGATACAGGAAAATATCCAGATTTCCCATTGACTGTACCTTCCAACCAATTCTCATCAATTTTTTTAGTCAGAATGATGGTGTCATTTTCCTTAAAACCAAGTTCTCCTGGATTTTCAGGTTCAAAGTCGTACAGAGCTGTACAGCAAGGTTGTTGAGGTTGAACCGGAGTCTTTGCTGGTGATCGACTTGGAGAAGGCAAAGGAGTGCCCGTATTCGACTGAGGTTGATTCCCAGATGGAAACAGATCCAGCTGAGCGTGCTTTCCTTCCGAAGCTATTGGAGATCCAATGCGACTTGTTCCGTTAACCGAATCTCCGATAGGCACATCAACGTGTAAATCTAATAATGTTTTTGGAGAAAATTCAACTTTCGGGCGATTAGCCACCTCGTTTTTCTTTTCGATCAGGTTATCGCACAATACTTTCAGAATTTCCGTGCACTGCTGATGATAGTCGAGTAATGCCTCGCTAAACGTTGCCAACTGAGCAACTTGCTCTATGTCATTTTCTAATATATTATACATGCCCATTTGTGCTAAATGAAGACTCTCGGCAAACTTCTCCTCTGCTTGGCGAATCTCATCGTCCTTAGCTTGACATCTTCGCTTGCAATCGAAATCTAATCTACGGCCTTGCAACTTTTTCCTATGATGCATTACTTCTTTGAGATCCTTCGTTTGTAAGTGGTGCAATGGTTCCAAAACGTTTTGCTTAATGTTATCATCTAAGGAGTATTTAATGTCGGCCATTTGTTTGAGGGAGTCGCCCATTTCTACCAAAGCTTGTCCGAAGACACTATCGTCTCCCAATTTCTTGCCGTAATGTAACATACAATCTGCTAAAATGCCCTCGGGCTGAGGATAAGTGGAGGCTTTAGCTTGTCCACTCAGCTTACTTATACCTTTAACAGCAGCCATTTTCGCTCGAGCGGTAGGATTTGGTTGCAGGAATTCTTTAGTTTTCAATTGTAATTCTTCAACCAGCTCGAAAGTAACGTCCGTTTTTCTCTCCATTTCCATAATCTCGTCATCTAATTTTGTACCCTCGGTAGCCCCCATTTTCTCCGTCATATACTGGTTAGCTTTGTTAAGCTGCTTTTTCAGCCCTGCAAATGCCATCGTGGTGCAGTCTTTTTAAATTATTATCTAATGGAATAAATATCAAGAGTAACTTCTAGTTAAAACCCAATTGGCTCGCTCCGCCTTATTAAAATTAACTTGCATTATAAGTTGCATCCACCATTTCTCAAATTGGATTTCCCTCAGTCCTGATAATATTGTTATTCTGCTATTACTTATTAACAAGCGATTAACTTTATTACAGTATAATGTATTTTAAAATTACTACAAAACAATATTATATTGACAATGACAGAAACATTAAGTTATAATAATTGATTTGAACAAAGCACTTTAAGCACGACTTGTTAAACAACACCAGCTTCTGCAATTCAATTTATCCGGCGACTAGATTTTAGAAAATCAGTCGTCGCCAAATAGCTACCTTTGTAGACTTTATATCCTCCCCCTTTTTAGCGAAATAACGCGCTCAATGTTCGGCAAACACCTTGTCGTCTACCCAAACCTCGGGGTTTTTAGCCTTGCAGGCCTGTCGCTGCTTCTCCCGACGACCAACTGCTCGCGCCCTTTTTCCCAGCAACAGCCTCTGCTGACGGCACTAAAAATGAGAACGAGAAAACAGCAAATATTAAAAAAAAAGAAGAATAAAAAACACTATACAGAAATATATACATATGTATAAAAGAGACGAAACTTATAATCTTGCTATTTATTCTTATTTATTTCATAAATTTTTAATGACAAGCGATTTATTGATTATCTTTGGCATCACTAAACTCTTCAACTTCTTGCACTTGTGCGATGTCACACGGGTGATTGCACATAAAATTACGTCAGATATGTACATTACAATGAAAAAATGTACGCAAACACACACGTAAAGAACACTCAAAGGTACTTGAAACCAACAGTACACTGTAACAACATAATATTAATATTTATTCTTTTACTAATACAACTTTTATGCATTTTTATTCCTTTTTATAAAAAAATTGTTATTCTTTAACAATTTTGAACAACAATAATCATTTTATGAAACTGAAATTTAACTTTCGGTGCATAAATTAAGCATTACATACAACCCAAAGAAGAGTAAAATTTAGAATCAGGCCTTCAATCATCAAAATATCGATTAACATCGACGTATTTCATAAAAAAAGGATAGCAAGATTATTAGTTTATTTTCTTCTATTGATTTACTTCTATTATTGTAAGCACGAATCTCTAAAAATACATATATACATAAATAGAACGTCTTATCCTATTGTTGTGTAGCCATCGACAATATCTCTCCACTCCAGGAGCCACCAATATTTTTATCACGTCACGAGAAAATGTAATTGCTTAGTTTTCAAACGCAAATTTTGCGTTTTTAATTGGATATACTTCGAAGCTGCATAATAGTCTAGTTCAAATGAAACCGACTAATTTATCAACGTCTACAGATTGTAAATGAAAGTGAATATCAACCAAGAACGATCAAGGGTGCGTAGAAACATTTTTTTTCAAGATATTTTACAGAAGATGTGTCCCCTACAAGATTCTAAGCAGGCTGAAAAACAGTCATGATGATTCATCTAGCGTGCACATTTTGTTGGAAATATTATTCTTTTCTTCCTTTGAATGGAGCGGACGCAGCAGGAATAAAGCATTTCTATCTTTAGCATCTCTTTTATTTTATTTCTCTCTTCCTCTCTCTATCTCTCATAAATTAATTTTCTTAAATTAATAGATATTTATTAAATCTTATCTTATTATTTAAAAATACTTTTTTAAACATTTATAAAAAAATTAATATAAACTTTATTAAAAAAAAAAGTAGAAAAGAAATATTGTGATTGTAAAATTGAAACTCTAAGTGCTTATTATATAAATTAACTATTGTGCATTAATAATAGAATATAGCATTTATACACATTCACTATTGCTCGCGTGAAGTAATTGAAAAATATTATAGACTTGGACATTTTTCTAAGTAAATAAACATTGTCTGACATGCCATAATTTATGAATAAAACCGTCATCAAGTTATCATTAGACAATTCATTTTGGAAACAGATAAATGTTGTGATGATGTAAAAAAAATGTAATGTGGGCCAACGAGGAGTTTTACACAGGTAAAATATGCTCAAAAGTCAAGTGTGTGATAGCGCGCATCTCGTCTCAGCGTCACCTGTTGATTTTTCTTTCGCCGCGCAACTCGTCTCACTTACCCTGCGCAGAGCTGAGCCTCGGTAACGCCCGGTTAACAAAGATCCCGCGTCGTCAGGCGCACGCACGCCGAGTACAGAAGGACCGGCGGCTCGAGACAACTAAATCTTAAGTTGCCGGCTCTCTAGGGGTTGGGTTAGCCTGCGCCCGGGACGTTATAATTTATTCATTGGCCGGGCATTGTCTGGAGAGAGAGAGAGAGAGAGAGGAGGCCGCACGGCTAAGCGAGCGCGCTACATTGCCCGGGTGCGACAGAGATGGATCGCGCCCCGAGAAATTCCGCGTCTGCGAGGCGTTATGCGGCTATGCGGATATGAATTACGGGGGACTAGCATCGGCTGCTTCCGGCTCTCCACCGGCGCGCCCCGACCAAGTACGAGATGCCGCGCGCTGGGGAATGTCGAGCCTATCCACCCCCCAACCCAAGCAACCCTCAGGCAATTGCCCACCGGCCGATTTGTGAACGGCCAAGCTTTGCCACTGCGATCGGCTTATGCTCAGCATCCTCGCTGAAACTTTCAAAGCCCTTGTGTAATTTTAATGGTGCGTTACATTACAATAGACCAGACTCGTATCAATTGTACAGGCATTGTTGAATAATTTAATTTTTTGGCGATTGATCAATAACATTTTTACGAATTATCAAAACAAAATTCAATGCACGCGTCTACGAGAGCAGAACACGAAAAAAATTTAATTTCAAATCATAGTTTAGTGGATTAGTGCACGAGTATTAAAATTTTACCAGGCGCTTCGCAAGATTATCACAAGTTGAATATTAATGCGTCAAACAAAACAATGGATTTTCTCTCAAGGAAAAGCGAGCGGGGGTGGAGGAGGAGAGATGTTAGTTACTCTAACGATCCTCAAATTTGCACGGAGCGTCGGGAGCAAATCCAAAAAAGACAATTAGCACTCGTTAAAGCTGCCGAGCAAACGCAGCCCGCTCATATAATCAAAGAAGAAGTCCGTCCTTCCTGCCGGGACAAATCCAATCAATTATTCAACCTTCGTATTTTCAATTGCAGCGGCAGCGGCGGTGGGAGCCGTCGAAATTCCGTCCGCAAACAGGGCCGTGTCCCGGGAGCGCGAACAAAGCTGCGCGAAATCAAAAGACGATACGGATGGAGGAAGCGGGATACGTATATATACAGCCGCCCGCGAGTCAGTTGGAAGGAGGTAAAGGAGGTAAATAAAAAGGATGAGCTCAGCGGCGCTCCTTTCGCTCGGACCTTACCTTCCTCCTGCTCGCTTTCCAACGAATCTCGGCGTTTTCTTTGCCTTCTCTGTTTCTACTTCTCTCCCTACCACCGTCGGAAGATCCTTTCAAATTACAGTTCGTTTGCTACGACAAATCCAGGCTCGGATATTGTAATTCAACTCTTTGTTTCGCCAATTTATTCGTGCGCGAGCGGTAATCGTCACGCGTCGAATATCCGTTGGCGGAACAGCTACTTTGAAATCCGGCTCACCTTGCCAACCGCACAAAAAGCTTCCTTTTACATATACACAAACGCAAAGTTTGCTAAGCTGTCGCGTGCGGTTCAATTCAGCTCGCTAAGCGGAAACAAATATCCAGGAGGCGCGAAAGAGAAGGAAGGAGAAAGAGAGAGAAAGTGGGAGGAAGCGAGTATAGTTTTTGGGGCGTCGACGACAATCTCGACTCTCGCTTATTGCATATTGCCTCTTTTTGTTCGCATATTTTATACTTTTTCTCTCGAGGCCCAAATCACTTGGCGCAAGGGCGAACTTTTTGAAATTCAAATGGCCGCGGACTATCGTAATCGCGAGTTCTCTCGGCTCCAACTACGAAACTGTATTCGCGAGAAGTCGTATATATTTTAAGACTGGACTAACCAAGAGCAAGAAGTGTAAAGAGCCTCCGATATCTCGGGTTTGGTCCGGTTAACGGGCTGCGCTAGACATTTATGGGATTTCTTTTTCATTATCGACGAGAAGAAGCCTGGAGAGTATTTTGATCTTTATTGCCTTTCCCGCCGGAATGGTAATGAAGTTTTCAAGTAATTTACTCCTGATTAATGCTAAGTTCAATTTATAAGCGCGATAATCTTTTTTTACCTTTCTTTCGAGTTACTGCAAAAACTTTCTAAATGTTACAACTGAACGATGGAAAATTTATTGCGCAGTGTTTACTTGCACAAACTTAAAAATAAAAACTTAATGTAACCGAGAGAAAAAATCAATAATGTAATATTATTTATTAAATAAACATAAAAAAATATTTTCGAAATAAAATTATAATGACTTATTTCGAAAACTACGTCGCTCTACTTTTCATTCCTAATATTACTCATCATTCCGGAATCAATCAATACTCACGCTTAACCTCCAAAATTCAAAATAATATATTTCGTACAAAAAAAAGTAACCTAAAAAATTATTGATTCTTTTACGAAAATAGAACTAAAGTAGAATAAAAAAATAATGAAAAAAAAAAAAAAATATTCCTTCGAGCCGGATTTGAACCAGCGACCTATGGATTTCTGACAATGAGCTAACCAACTACAGTCCACCGCTCTACCAACTGAGCTATCGAAGGATCTGACGAAGCGCGTCGGTCTGCGCAGTGGTAAACCGGTTCGCCTTCTCTCGCGGCCCCCATCACTTTTCTATTCGATAAATCACTCGTAGGCACGAGAGAGAGAGAGAGAGACTGTGGCTTCCCCGTTCCCCCGTAACAGCCAAGCTCCCAAGGTCGTAACGAAGGTTGCCCGCGGGCGTCGATATGCGCTTGGTTTAGTTTCTAAATATAGCATTACCCGATCCATAGTTTCACGAGCAGCATTTCCAAGCAGCGCAGATTAGATAACGCTGGGCGCTTCGGGGGTCTGGAGGGCTGAGCAAGGTGTCAGTGGGTCAGTCCGTAGGCACCCCCATGGACGGCGTGGGGGTGGGGGGCGAGGAGGTAAGGGCAACTCTGTATGCGAAGGGGGCGGAAAATCTAAGATGGCAGAAGCTCCGTCGGTCGAACGTAAACAATGAGAGAGAGAGAAAGTTGCTTAGAGAGAGTGCGAATGCTACGAGGAGGAGGAGGCGTCCGGTGAGAGGTGGTCGTGTGCCTCTCTCGGAGGGAGGCGAGCCCCGCTCCGAGCATCCCCTGCACTAGCAGAATGCCTCTCCGTGCACTCTCGAAAGCTCGAGGCCTTTGGCTGTATGAAAGAACAGGAGGAGCGCGCGCGGGCTTGCGGAAAAATCGAAGCTCACGACCTTGACAGCGCGCCGAGACGGAAAGTGCGAGAACGGGATGTAAAATGCGCGAAGGCTGGCAGCGAGAAGATGGGCGTGTATATGTTGAATGAGAGTCGGAGCAAGTGACGGACGAGAGGAGAGAACGGAGAGTTAGTCAAACCATAACCTCGAAAGCTCGAGAGCGATGTGATTAAAGAGAAAGAGAGAAAGACTGATATGGCTCTGGCGGCCTACTCACCGTGCTCTCGGGGGAGCTCTCGGAGTCTCTCGCGTTCGCTGAGCTGGAGGCGGGCCCCGGGATGCGCTGCAGCTCTCAGATCCTCGTCGTCCTCTGGACTCGGGCGCGTCGTCGTCCTGGGCTCATCGCGACTTATTGAACTAGCTCTGGCTACACTCTCGCTCTCTCGCGCACACGGACGTACACTATATCGCGCAAGCGGCACGGGGGGAGGTGGAAGGGCAGGGAGAATAGCCCAGGGTGCGTGCGTCGTTGCGCCCCCCCGCTTTCTCTCTCTTTCTCTTTCCTTCTCGACGCCTTACGCCCGAGAGAGAGCTTGCCTCCCTCTGTGTATGTGGATATGCGCTCCACCACCAACTGCCCTACTGCTACTGCTATCCACGCGCGCTGCTACTGGAATTTGGAATATATGGGCAACACTGGCCACCTGGCGACTGCTCATCCAACTCCAGCTTCCATGGAAATTATCGACGTTTACTTGCGCTCTCTCTGCTGGGCGGCTCTCCTCCGTCGAGGATACAAAATGGCGGCGGACGCGGATTCGTTGTATTAGCGAAATTCTTGGAAACGCGGGCTTGTCAGGCGGCGAATAAATAGAGATGCGGTGGGGATTAGCCGAAGGATCTATCGTAATAATCTTTATGGGAGCGTCGAGGAGAATAGTAACGGAAAAATTTAGTCGATCGGCCCGGTGACGAGGCCACTCAGATGGCGCAGGCTACGTTCCTGAAATTTCCGCGGGAAGAGAGCGCGCGCGCGTTTACAAAGCACGTCAGCGGCAAGTAGCGGCGCGCGGGGAGGGGGTACGCGGAGAGAGTACATTATGAACGGACGGAACGATGAAAGAGCGTATTTGATAGCCGGCTCGCGGTTCCGTAGGAAATAATATATACTTAGTGCAGCAGCAGAGTATTCCGTACGCAGTTTATATAGCGAGTCGGCACTTGGTGGCCGGCAGCGGAGCTCAAACAAACTTCAACGAGTCGATTCTGTTCTCAGTATTGCGCTGCGAGCGCTCTTGTGCGAGTGGGGGCCTCTTCTCTCGGGCGCAGAGCCGGGCTTGGCGCGCTCGTCGCCGCTTGCGCGAATTCAGTGCCGTCTCTCTACTCCGGCCAAGCCGAGGCCGCCGCGCGACGCGAGCGAGCGTTTGCCAAAGCTATAAAATAGCGAGGGGCGGGAGAGGGAGGGAGGGAGACGGCACAAGCGGAACAGGGCGGCGCGAGCGGTGTGCGCGGCCCTCGACGCCGCCGCCGCGCGCCGCTGCCACCGCCGCCGCACCAGCGCGCGCGCTGACGTGAAATGGCGGAGCCCGAGCCGTCGCAGCAGCAGCAGCAACACCACCAGCAACATCGGCCCAAGGATCAGTCCGACACAAAGGAGCATCATCAGCAAGACAGCTCGGCCGCGGCCTCCTCCTCGCTCCCCTCCTCGCCGCAGCAGCTCTACCAGCAACATCAGCAGTCGCATCATCATCATCATCATCACCAACATCATCATCATAGTCATCAGCAGCAGCACCAATCGCAGTTGAGCGTTAGACAGTCGGATAAATCGGAGTCGGCAGGCGCCGGGAGCGCAAGCATGGTATCGAACGGCGGCGGTGGCAAAGGCTCCGGCGACGACGCCGACAGCCTCGAGGAGATGCCGCTCGACATCGGCGAGCACTACCTCGTGCGCCGATTCGACGATTCTTGGCGTGAGTCACTCTACTACGACTCGCTCCTCTCACTCCCTCTCGCTTGCTCTCTCTCTTTTCTTATCTCTCTGTAGCCGCGTCTCTTTCGCACTCATTGTTAACCGCCGCGACGCGTACGTGTTGGCGCGCGCCCTATCCGGTTGCGCCCGCCTCTGCAAGTCTGCATTGGCTTGTTTGTGTGTGCGCGCATCTCCGTGCATGCCTACCCCCCCTCCCGCCCTCCGCTGCAACTTGCTCTCCACTTTTTAGCAGCCGTCGTTTTCGCGGATTAACAGTCCCGACGTGTATAGCCTGGCGTTTGTGCTTGCGAGTCCTTCAACTGATTTTCTCTTTTTTACGATTACTGGAATTACACTTTTAAAAGCCCGCTTTATTTTGAGCTTTCGCAACAAGCTTCGTAGTTTTGTCCATTAACGTCGACTGCCTGTTGTGTTGCCATTGTGAAAGTGGAAGCTCGTGCTTTTGACGTGTAACAAACGATAAATTAATTTTCGGAAAATTTGTGTGAGAATAGACGATTTTAATATATAAACAGTGAGACAGGTGATTTTATTTTATTCCTAAGTTTGGTACAACTTGCAATCGATGCGTACAGTAAAAGTTGCATGATGTGTATTGAGAACCAAATTATGTGTTTTAAAATATTAAAGTAATACACTTTAATTTCTATAACAAAAGTAGTAATAAAGAGAAAACTAAGAACACAATAGTTGTTTTGCAATATTATACAAAACATTCATAGCTTTGACATGACTCATTCTTCTTGCAAATTACAAAGCTAAATTTTTTACTAGATTCCTGTTTAGTATAATACTTTTTATTTGCCAAGTCATGTAATGTTAGTATACTAGACAGATATTTACTCTAATACATAAAAACCAATCAATCTTTTTAGTTTGTTACTTAATAGATCTGTAGTTTTATTGAATAAAAGTCTAACCTTGATTTTATTTTTAACTAACACTGTCCATTAATTTATAAAAGAGAAATATGAAATTACTTTTGAGTTACTTATTAATTAAATAAATATACACAATGCTAGTTTTGATATTAACTAATAACATTTTATACTATTTCTTTCAGATCCAGCAGAAGTAATCCAAACCCGTTTTAATGAAATCGAGAATCATTATGAATATTATGTTCATTATGAAGGTTATAACCGAAGATTAGATGAATGGGTACCTAGAGATAGAATAATGTCCAGCAGATTTGATATGAGTGACCGCTCCTGGAAAAATGGTGATAGAAATCAATCTATTGATCTTCTAGCTGATTCTTCAGATAGAAAAATCACTAGAAATCAAAAAAGAAGACATGATGAAATTAATCATGTACAAAAAGTAAGGTTTAATTTTTTGCATTGTACAATATATATTATTTATATTTTATTTAGATTATTAAAATAAGTATCAACATTAATTTTACAGACATATGCAGAGATGGATCCTACTACTGCAGCATTAGAAAAAGAGCATGAAGCTATAACAAAAGTTAAATATATAGATAGGGTACAGATAGGTAAATATGAAATTGATACATGGTATTTCAGTCCCTATCCAGAAGAATATGGAAAACAACCAAAACTGTGGATATGTGAATATTGCCTTAAGTACATGAGATTAGAGAAAACTTACAGATATCACATGGTAAATAAATTAATTCATAATAAAATTAAAAGTATTTCATCATGCTAAAATATTTTTTCTATATTTTTAGAGCGAATGCACACATAGACAACCTGTTGGTAAAGAAATTTATAGAAAAGGAACTTTAAGTATTTGGGAGGTTGATGGCAGAGAACATAAGATTTATTGTCAAAATCTATGCCTTCTTGCAAAATTGTTTTTAGATCATAAAACACTGTATTTTGACGTAGAACCTTTTTTATTTTATATTTTATGTGAAGTAGATAAACATGGAGCTCATCTAGTTGGTTATTTTTCAAAAGTAAGTTTTCATAGATTTTAATATAAGAAGAAAAATATATAAATCGGGCTCAAAGTTAATAAATTTTTTAATTTTCTAGGAAAAAGAATCGCCTGATGGCAATAACGTTGCTTGCATTCTAACATTACCGCCGTTTCAAAGACAAGGCTATGGTAAACTTTTAATTGCTTTTAGTTATGAGCTTAGCAGGATCGAACAAACTGTCGGCAGTCCCGAAAAACCCTTAAGTGATTTAGGAAAACTATCCTATAGAAGTTACTGGAGTTGGATTCTACTAGAAGTTCTAAGAGATTTTAGAGGCACATTAAGTATAAAAGACTTAAGGTATAACTTAAAAATATTTACTGATTTTTTTATTATTTATTACAATTTTCAAATATTATAAAAACCTAATTTTGTAGTACCATGACCAGCATCTCGCAAACTGATATCATCTCAACCTTACAAAGCATGAACATGGTTAAATATTGGAAGGGGCAGCACGTAATTTGCGTAACGCCAAAACTTGTAGAGGAGCACATTAAAAGCAGCCAATACAAAAAACCAAGACTTACAGTAGATAGTTCAGCTTTGAGATGGGGTGCTCCCCCTCGAAAGAATATTAAACCTGGAAAAAAATAAAATATATGTTCGATTTCAGAATGATTATTGTATCTAAAACAATTCAAGTACTTGGCAAATTGAACAATATGGATAAAAACTGTTATAATTTATCTCAGGACTATAAGAAAATTTTTTTTGAATGCTCGATTAATGCTTCAAAATAAATTTAAAACAGACATTACTGTATGTTATAACTGAAACGTAATGGTAACTTGCCTTATAGAGAAAAAATTATAATAGTAGCAGTATCAACTACATTACTGATTTTTTAAAGTGAAGTAACAAACGAATTTTCGGTAGTTAGTAATTCGTTTACTTTTTACTTTACACAAAATTTCTTTCTGCGATTAACTACCCTTTTCAAATTGTAAATTTTGTAATGTATAATTTAATTTATAATGTTATTATTAGTCTCATTATGTTTTAAGGATATTTTTTAAGATCTGTAAATAGATTTCTATAATCTCAAAAATAAATACTGTACTTTATAATTTTGCTGATGATCTGTGAGCATCTTTAGCTAACTCAACAGCATATTTTGAAGTGCCAGGTGCTGTACATATGCCGTAACCGCCATGTCCATAATTGTGAATAACCTTTTTTATAGAAATTAAAACAAAATCAAAGAAAACATTAATATTGTTATTTCACGAATTTCACCAAGTCACATTCTCAGTACAGTAGTTTAGCAAACTCAGGCCTTTGTGTAACTCGAGAGCCGAGTGATTAGATGAAATTGAGACGTTAATTGAAACAAAAGAACCTTGAGTCGCTATTCTACTGCACTGAAACAATGACACCTCTCACTATCACTAGTTTATTAAAACTAACCACAGCGTTATAAGGCCCATTTTCGAGTCGTTCCGCTTCGACCCTAACACCACCTTCTCTATGCGGTCTTAAGCCGGTCTTGTGCTCCAGTAATTTAGCACTCCGTAACGAAGGCACCAATTTTTCACAACGATCGCGTATCGCTGCTGCCTGGTAGGGGCACACGCTTAGATCCGCACATTCAAAATCGCGAATTCCTCCTAACGTTACGCTTCCGTCTGTGCCGGGAATTATGTATGTATTGACTTCGCCGTAAAAAAAGGTTTTCAGCCAGGGTGCGCTTACCTGTATTATAAATAATTACGAATTGTTTTAATTTTTCCTGATTGTGTTTTGAAACTAAAATGCAAGTTTTTTACCTTGAGAATTTGACCTTTTATTGGTACCATTTTTCGATCGTAACAAAGTGCTTTGGCGCCAAGACCGGTACAATTGATTATGAGATCATAATCTTTAGTCAATTCTTTTAACGAACTCACTTGTCGCTCTATGAAATTAGCTCCGGATTCAATCAATCTGAGTGAAATTTAAAAAATTTTCATTTTTCAGTTTACATTTTTTTATTTCATTAATTTTGTCATACTTATTTCTGGCCCAGGGTAAATATTGGTTCGGCTGAGTTAACAAAGTTGACAAAAATGACCCGTACTTCCAATTGCCGCCAACCAATTCCATTTCACTTTCTGTAACTCGCCGGTAAATTGGAACTAAGCTCTCCATCAGATCGTTCTGTAATTTCAAGTTGAAATAAAATTTTTATAAAAAAAAAGGTAAAATTAACATTTAAAAACTTATGGGGACCTTAACACTATCAGGCGATGAGTTTGCAAAAATATATCCAGAGATACCAGTGACCCCGGCATTTGAAGCTTCTCTTGATCTACTGATCGACTCATAGTATTGATAGGAATCTGCTATCCACTTTCTAAATACAGAGCAAAGATTTAAACTTATCACTATCTTTTTACTAAAAAACTATTATCTTACTATCTTATCAAGTGACTTTAAATACCAAATCTTCAAAACTTTAAAAAAGACTATATAGTTTATTAAACCCTACATTTAATTATTTCTCGTCTTAATGCATATTAATTACTTCAATGAATAATGAAAAAAAATTTAAAAAAAAAGATGAAACCTAGTGATGCTCTCCGTTGGTCCAGAGAATGCCGAACCAACGCGAAAGATGCCGGCCGCAACATGGCTCGTTGTACGATCGAAGCTCTCAGCGAGAACGTCAAGACGCGCGGAATTGCGCAGCTCCTCGCTCAGCTGTAAGGCCGTCGTTAGGCCAACGCAGCCTCCGCCCAGTACCACAATTTTCATTTCGATTCGGCGATTCTCGTTGGATTACGCAGCTGTCGCACTGCAACCACTTGGATGGACGCCAGATTACGACTATTGACTCGGGCCTGAGAGACGCTATTATCTCGCGATACTTCTGATAATGCTGCGTACAGAGCACTGCGGTACACTGGCGCGTGTATGTGTATATGTATACATTAATCAGGCTAGCGCTGTTCACTTTTAGCGGTACATATGACTTTACAGAATAATTTATCTTTTTTGGATGACTGGGTGGTTTAGATGATAAAATTGTTTGAGCGAGGAAAAATTAATAAATCGAGAGGTCGTTTATAAATATTTAGAAACGAAGTCGCAAACGACTTTATTGGCTCTATATTTACACAGTATACATTTTATCTTGCATAAAAATAACGCTATTTCATTCAATACCGTTATAAAGCAGTTGAATTTCTTTTTTTTTTCTCAAAAAATTTACTTGAATTAATAGCTTTTAATAATCAAACGACGGATAAAGAATTAACAATAGCGTTGAACAAAATACAAGGCTAGAAATAGTACTGGCATTTTTAATTGCCATTTGAATATGAGTAAGACAATTGATCGCACAGCCACAAACGATCGTTGAAACGAAACTTACTTTGTACAATTTCCATTAATTTAAATTTTCTGTATTATGCATCGCTCAGAAATAATACTAATAACTTCATTCTATAAAAGGGTTTAATATTTACAACACGGCACTCGTGTACATTATAAATTATATTGACTATCAGCACAATTTGAATTTTATCAACTTGATTTCGTGCAAAAATTCGTGATGAATATACGGAGAAAATAGAGATTGAAATAGTTTCATTACAGTCAGCCTACATTAAGTATAAAAAAAAATTTAAAAGCAAAAATTGTACTATTTATATAATAGTATTTTTATATTATCATTCTTTCAGAATGAAATTTATACAATTCTAATTGATTTTACGAAAATAGTCTTAATACAAGTAAAATGCGTAAACATCTTCAGAATTGAATTTGAAGTAAACAACAATTGTTTGTAATTTTTATCTATTGGTCGCATTGTTTAATAAAGTAAGACTTAAGAATAAATCAAATATTTCTTATAATCTAAACTTTCTTTTTAACAAATAGTCATAAATATTTTTAAATTAACTGTTCAATTCATGTAACGACAATAGAACTTGTGAACTGACAAAGCATACTAAGGTCTAGCAATCAAAAATCACAAATTAATAAATATTAAAGGAACCTACCATCTTAACAAGCCAGTCTAATATTTTCTCCGTACATACGATCACTCCAAACTAACGTCGCATTCATTTAAACATCGTGCACTTGGCACCGTTTGGAACGCTGATAAAATTTCATATTGCGTTGTGTTAAGTTCTTGCAATACGCAGATTTTCACCTGCTGCTAAACAATATCAAAGAAAAATATGTCTCTTTGCATGAACAAGTCAGAAAAGTAAGTTAGACCAATGAATGAGTGAGCGTATCACTTGGTTATATAGAATAATTCAAAGGCGGAGGCGGCACAAGTAGCGGTAACGGCGTAGGAGGCGCCTGAGCTGGTGGTAGCGATGACGTCACACTGGTACTTGTGGTTGTAGCCGTTGTCGAGACAGTTGGACGAGCACCACTTGACGACGGCACGACTGTTGTACCATAGATTTGTAGATAGCTTGGCCAAAGATGCGGAGGCGGCGGTGAGCCCGGCGGAGGCGGAGGCGGTGAACGGTCATCCATATCGTCCGAGTCTTCAAGCATCGCCGAGAGTGGCGAGACCTTTGGTTTCTTCAGCTTAATGATTTTTACCTATTTATGGAATTGCATTCGAATGTAAATAAAATTGCCAAACACTTTTTCATCAAATAAATTATAATGTAAATGAAACCCCACACTGACCTTAACTTTCTTTTTAGTCTTTGGCGGTTTTACTCGTTTCTGCTTCTTTCGCAACTTTCGAGCGCGCAGTTTCTTTGAAACGTCGAATGACAAATCATCTTTAGGTAGACTTCCCTCGGGTGGTGGAGGAGATGGCATGTCACCTTCGTTGCCACTAGGATCCGTTCCCTCGCCAGGCTTTATACCGTCCGCAAATTGTACTGACTTTTTTATTCTTACTTTTTCAAAAACTTTCAAGGTCGACGACGCTAATTTTCCGTCATCGCCTTTTTCTATCTCTTCCAGCTTCTTCTCAATATTTACATCTTCGGCGTCACTGATAATTCCATTCGTCATAGAAAGGTGACTAAACACAATTTTTTAATTAATTTGATTTGAATAAAATACAAAGTTTATCATTTCTTTTTGTTAATAAAGCAAGTCAATAACTTACCCAAAGCCTGGCAATATGAGAATTCCTTTGGCAGGCGGAGGTGCAATGACAGCTGGTGTAACAATCTCCTGCCTGACAACACTGTTATCCTTAGGCTCTTCGTTCTCTTCTCCCAAAACTTCCGGTACTTCCGGTACTTCTGGCGCTTCTGGTTCCTCATTTTCCTCCTCCTCTTCTTCAGGTTCTGGCTCCTCCTCCTCTTCCTCTTCATCCTCTTCGTTATATTCTTCCTCCTCGTCGGCTTCAGTGTCTTGAGTTGGCAGGCCAGCCGTAGACGTCGAAGGCTCTTCAATGTCACTTTTGGCGATGATTGTACTTTTCACACTCTCACCGGCTTCTTCAGGCTGAACAACTGTCGTCTCGCTACTCTCGTCCACGGTACTCTTTCCGGCGAGGCTCGCAAGAATATTACTCGCGCCAAACATCATACTACCTGGCGTGTCGGTGTTTACCTTACTTTTACCAAGGATCTTTTCAGCTCGTTTTTTCGCTCGCTCGAATCGTCGGCGTTCTTTTTCCTTGCGCTTCATCTCGCGTACCCGCTTGCGCTCTTCTTTTTCTTCTCGACGAAGCTCCAGTATTGCTTCGTAATTGTAGACAGGTTGGATAACAGGTTCTGTAATTTATAAACATAGTTAACATATGTATTCTTGAACGTTTGCGCTGGATATTTGTCAAATTAACGACTATTTACCTGGGGGTGGAGGTTTCGGAGCTGGTAAAGTAACCACCGGACTAACTTGAGCTGCAGGCATGACGATTGGCAATGGTTTAACCGATGGCGGTAAAACTACTGGAACAACCGGAGTATGCTGTAATGGAGAAGCAGTGACGATGGCTGGTGACGTATTGGGGGTAACCGCTATCGGCGGCGGCACCGAGAATCTCACAGCTGGAGAGACTACCGGGGTAATAGACGGTACAACCACCGGGGGCAGTGTCGCTGGCATTGTCGTTTGCATTGTCGGCGATGGATGATGCTGATGGTGATGCTGCTGCTGTTGCGGCGACGGCTTAGCGGTCCAGTCTACGACAGTTGTCGGCACAACCTGCAATACGTTACCAACGCGCACTATCTGATTTGTTGGAGTAGAAGGTGCTGGCTTTTCCGGACGCACGGGGTAATCGGTAGGCACAACTTGCAATACATTTCCCACCTAAAATTTTAATTAAATATCAGTAAGATATTTAAATTTGATATGTTTGGTAAACTTGTAAGAAATAAACCAATTCTACTATACCTGCAAGACCGTTGGTTGATGCTTGGCATAGTGAGCGTGATGTCCTGGTGTAACATTAGGGTATGCGGTAGAATTGGGCATAAATCCTGGAGAGTTGAAGTTTCCAGATGGGAAAGATTCAGGTGGCTGTTGTTTCTTAATTCCCAATTCCAGTTCGAGTCTATACATGTGTTAATAAATAAATTTTTGTAATTTAAATTAAAACTATTTAAAATTTCAATAAGAATTTAATAAGAAAAAAACGCACCTTTCGTCAAGAGATAACCGTTTAGGTGATTCAGACGATTCATCGGCAATTTTTGGATACGTCAAGTTTCTGCTCTGGTAGTACGCATCATATTGAGCCTCGTTACCCGGTTCGTTACTATAACGATATCGCGACACACCAGCCTCATCAAGGTCAGGATTAATAGGAGGACCCTGTGAGCGTACGGAAGAAATTACTGGTACATCTTCTTGTGACTCGGTGCCGGTTAGCTGAATGATGGCATCATTGCGTCGCGATCGTTCGAGTATCGGCCTTACAGGAGTAATGCAGGAGGAAGCAAGTGGCTCTCCTATACGAGGTACCGCTAATGGGCCCGAACGATTCATATCTTTCATATGTCGAAGTTCATCATCCTCGTACTTAAGCCGATCTGATGGACCATAACGGTGTCTTGTCGGAGAATATGACCTAGGCAATATAAATTCACAAAAGTGTTATTTTTTGAATGTTGACTACTGAGAATATTTAAAAAAGTAGATATTCAATTACCTAGACCGACGAGATTTGTCAAGAGGTCGTGGATCATGATTTCTATAACGCGACCTGTCGATTGATCTGCTTCTCGATCTGGACCTTGTTCTCGATCGTGTTCTTGATCTTGTCCTAGACCGCGATCTGGATCTTGAACGCGATCTCGATCTAGATAACGATCTCGACCAGGATCTTGATGCTGAACGAGGACGATACTTCGACCGGGGTGGCGGCGAGCGCCTTGACGAACGCGGTGGCGACAATTTTCTTGGTGGCGATTTTCTTAGAGGAGGAAGTTTGTCGCGCCGTGATAATGGAGAATCCGGTGAACGACTATCCCTTCTGTCTCTCCTATTAGATTGAAGTACAATTTAGAGAAACTTGTAATTTACTTATTTCTGGATAAAAGTTAAGATATTTCGTTTGATTTCTTACCTTCTGCCTCTCACGCTGGAACTCGTACGTGCAGGATTTTTCAAATCCCTATCCAAACTACTGTCTCTTCCTCGCGATTTATTTTCATAGCTGTATTCAGCTGCATAAGAATTTCCAGGAGGCTTATCTGCCCGCGATCTGATAATTTAAAAATTTGTATTAATTATAAAACGGAATTAGAATGTTGCAATTGAAAATAACCTAAACTATATTTTATACCTGTTACGACTTCTGTCACTTTCATAATTCCTTTCTCGAAGAATTTCCATTGGATCATAGCGTTTGTCTCTACCCTTGTCTTGGTCGTAGCCATCATCATGCGTCCTCTTGCTTCGATCGCTTTTGTTAGGCGGCAAACTCTTCTTTGAATTATCTAAAAATTTGTAAATTTGAAGATATAAAAACATTGAACCATTAATAACTATAGTATAGAAATATAACGTTTACAAACAAACCTTTATAAGTAGAAGATTGTTTGGCAGGACTCCTTTTATCTCGCTTATGGGTCTTGGCGCGATCGTCTCTTCGACGTGGGCTTCGACTCTTGCTTCGGCTTTTGCTTCTGCTTCTACTAGGACTGGCGGTGCGGCTACCACTTGGCACAGGGCTTTTCTTCGAGCTTCTACTTTGGTGTTCTTTCTTGTCTTTGCTGTCCTTTTCGATACTTTTCGAACTGCTTTTGCTACGATCGCTTTCCCGATCTTTACGACTTGGACTCTTTCTCTTCGCGCTCGGCGGAGGAGATTTGGATAAAGGTGGTTGTGTCTCCTCCGCGGGTTTTATTACTGCTTCGACTACGTGGGGTTTAGGCAGCTCTTGGCTCTCCGAATCATTAACTTTTTTCTTGAACACTTCTGGCGAAACAGTCAAAGCAGCAGGAAGAATAGGAGGAAGCTTCGGCTGATCACTAATTTGTTGCCGAGTCAGCACCTGCTTCGGCACAAATTTCAACATATCTTTGGAACTGTCTTCGCTAGGAGCGCTTGCTTCCTGAAATGATTTCTTGGCAGTTTTATTCAGTAGACTAGTTTCAAATGTGATATTTTCGATATCTAAGAAAACGTCGTTGTAAGGGCCAGCTGATGCTTCGATTTTAGATTCGATTTCGGCCAAAACAGGAATGCCGAATTCCGACGCATCGTCGACTACCGTAGAATTGCTTTCCCAACCGCTTGGCTTTATTTTCTCGTCTTTCCTTCTTTTAAAGCTTGGCGTTAGCTCTTTAGATTTTGCCAATGGGACTTCAACGTTTTCAACCTTGATGAAAGTGTTTACAGTTTTTTCCAATTTCGGGGACAGCTAAAAAATAAATGGATATTAGTTGAGAAAACATCATTTTAACAGCGTATAAAATCTATAGAATAATCTAGACTTACAACTTTAGGAGGAGGCTCCAGGTCCATCGCATCCTTATCCACGAAAATTGGTTCGTTAACAATCGCTGGAGGAGGCTCGAGATCCATTGTATCTTTGCCCATCGCTTGCTTGAGATTGTTCAAATTTTTCATGAGCTCGGTCGTATTTAGGTCCTCGTCCTTGGTAGCCGAGAGGGCTCGTTCCAACATGGCAATCTCCTGCATCTTGCGACGCAAAGTCTCGGGCGAATCGACAATGTCGATGTCCCGAGGTGGCGTGTAGCGCAACAACGAGGAGGAGTTCACCTTGACCGTCTCGTCTTTGATACGCGCACTTACGGCTTCAAGCAGAGGACTGCTGAACGACGCCTCGCCTGACTTCTCGTTCAGAATGTCAACGGCGACGTGCTTAGATGACCAGTTACCTTCGACCTCCCACATAACGGCAGGCGCGTTCTCAAAGTCCTCGGATTGACTCTCCACGTCCCAACGGCTCTTGCGCTTTGATGACTTATCCTCCACGACGCTACTGCTGCTTGTCGCTTCGCTGGTCTTTACAACTGTTGATAGAACGCAGAAAAAAATTGTTGTTATCATTCATCATTTGAACCGTCAATTTTAACCAAGAAACAAAACGAAACTTACCTTCCACATCTTCAATTGGTTTATCATCCTTCTCTGGCAAAGAGATAGTTTTCTTCAGTGACATCATCAGCTCTTCTTCTCTTTCAGCATCCTCTTGTTCGTCTTCCCAAATTCTAATCGCGCTGAGGCGCTTGTCCTTTTTCTTCCTACCGTCTTTTGAACTCTCAACCTCGACGGGAATGTAGGTATCAGTCTTCTTATCGTACCTAACATCCTCCACCTTCTTGGCCTTAGCCAGCAGATCTGCTTTAGCGGCGATCGGACCTGTCGTCGAGTCCGGCACTGCGTCTAAACTGTCGACATCCCACTCGTTGGCGAAAATTTCTCGTTTCACCGAAACCTCCTGCTCAAGCTGAGTCAACGAGGGCACATTCAGAGAGTCAAAGTCCATGCTGCTCCAATCGACGACCTTTTTCTCTAACACAAACTTTTGCGTTTCCTCGTCGCTGGGTAGCGATTTAGCTACGACCTTGCTCTCTTCCTCCCAGTCCTTCTCAAACTCAATACTGTCACGCTTCACGTCCTTATCCCTTTTCTTCTTTTTCGTTTTCTTATCATCGACATCCTCGCTTTCGCTTACTTCGGCCTTGGGTGCTGGAGTCTCCTTCTTCTCTTTCTCCTTATTTCTGGAACGCTTGATCTCCTCGTCATCTATAACGGCCTCATCTGGTTTCTTTGGAAGCTCCTTGGCTTTAGGCGGCACCTCCAGGGTCTTCGACACCTCACGTTCTTTCGAATCTTGCCTCGGCACGCTATCCCTCTCCCAATCCGAGTAAGACTCCTCGCTATGCTCTCGGCTCTGGCTCCTTGAAATAACTGGACTATCAAGTTTCTTAGCTTGCTCGGCCGTCAGGGCCTTTTCAGCCTTGGTTTTGTCACCTTTGCCATGCTCCTTTTTGATTTTCAATGCCTTATGCCGCTTGCCCTCTTTCAGCTTCTCGGGCTTGGCCTTGGCCCTCTCTTCCGAGCTCTGTTTGCCCGCTCGTTCTTTCTTCTTTTTCTTGGCCTTCATTTTCCGGGCGCGCTTCTTCTTCGGCTTCCGGTCCGAGTCGCTGCTGCTCGATTCCGTGCTTGCTCGCCTCTTGCGCTTGCGCCTCAGCTTTTTGCTCAGCTTCTTCTGTCGCTTTCGTTTCTTCTTCTTCTTGTCGAGCTTTCGCTTGCGCTTTTTCCGCACTTCTTCCGAGCTCGACGAGTCGCTCGAGCTTGAGTCGCTGCTTTCCGACTCGCTGCTCGTGCTCGCTTTGCGTTGACGCTTGCGTCGGCGCTTGCGACGTCGCGACTTCTTGTCCTTTCGTTCCTCCTCGGAATCGGAGCTCGACGATGACGAGCTCGAGTCGCTGCTGTAGCTTTCCCGGCGTTTGCGCTTTTTCTTCGAGCTCTTCGGCTTATCGACGACGACGCTCGCTTTCGAGGTGGATGTGCGATCCGAAGCCTCGGTGTCGCTCACCTTTTCTTCTTTGATCTTCACGTTTTCCCAATCACTGGGAACTGAACGAGAATCCTCATCCTCTTCCTCTTCGTCGTCTTTATCGTCATCGAGCTCTTCGTCTTCATCCTCGTCCTCCTCATCTTCATCGTCTTCATCATCCGAGCCGTCATTTGTATCCTTAACAGCAAGGTGAGGCACTTTAACTGGTACTTGAGGTTCTTTCACTTTTTCACTCTCTTTATCTCTCACATTTTTATCGCTTCTGTTCTCTTTAACTACAATACCCTCTTTTAACACATCTTCTTTTCTAGACTTATTAAGCGGCGAAGGTAGACTTAAACTTGGTTTGAAATCATCCTTGGCTACTTTTGCCTCGAGACTGAATTCATAGAAAGGTGACAGTGATTCTATTTGTTCAGGTACCGTAGCCTGTGGTACTGTCAGTTCTTTAGACGTTTCCGCTGACTCAGCGCTACTAACCATCTTGATAAACTGTTCATACTCTGACACGAGCTTGTCGTCAGTTTCCTCAGATTCTGCTATTGTTGGCTTGGTTACAGGCACCACTGGCTCTGCCTCTGGAACTTTCTTCGGTTGTTGCTGCTGTACCGGTCCGTCCTTGTCGTCTACGTCTTCTTTATCCTCTTCTTCGACTTCTAACAGATGTTTGACAGTGCTCTTGTTTTTGTTTTTGTCTTTGTGATGGCGATGATGATGACGGTGGTGTTTATCCTCGCGACTACGATGCTTATCGTGTTTACTCTTTTCCTCTTTATGCTTCTTATGCACAGGCGACTTTTCCTTCCGTTTGGAAGACGGCGACAATGAACGCGAGCGTGACAAGGAGCGCGACTTTGAATGTTTCACTTTCTTGGATTTCGACTTTGATTTTGATGGTACTACTTCTTCTGATTCTGCAAACAATCAAATAATAGTAAGACAATTATGAATAATATATTGAAAGATATGTAAGTAAAATTTATTATTTAATTATTTATATAATGATCAAGATAAAAGAAAAAATACACAAACTGGTTGTAAGTATAGGATGTAAATACGCCGACTTACGTTGGTCAGATACACTCTCTTTGCGTTCCTTGGATTTTGAGGCTCGTTGAGATTCTACTGGTAATTCCGGTGGTTTTGATTCCGATTCTGCAGGTATTGCAGGTTCAACTTGTGGTTCCGGTTTTTGTGGTTGAATCTCTGGCTCAATTGGAGCAGTATCTATTGTTGGAAGTGGATCTTTGGTTAAAACAAAATCTTCAATTGGATTCTCAAAAACATTGTCGTCACTCGATTCATTTTCGCTGTCCCATTTTGAACGTGGAAAAGATGGTACATCGATAGAAGTTCGAATTGGAATAGTTTTTGAAGGATCTCCTGTTTTATACCACAGTCTTTCATGGTGGCCTTCTTCTCTTTCTGCTGTTATAATCCTGTATAGAAAAAGTAATTAATTAATTACTTATTTTGTTGTAAGACAAAAATCGTAAAAAATACATACATTATTTGGGTTGCTTCACAAATATCTTCCATTTTCTCTCGTCTTTCAGGTGATACGGCATTTAAAATTTCATGACGATTAAAAAACAAAGAATATCTTGGATTTTCGCTGAACAATAACTGAGGTTTATTTTTTGTTGCCCTAACAGTTTCTGGTGGATATTCTTTTGACCCGTTTAATCCTTCGGCAATAAAGGGATACCAATGCTGTCGTTCATCAGATAGCATTAGCATTTGTTTAAAATATTGATAAAATTCTTGGGGCGACCTAGAAAGGTAAGAAAATTTATAATAAAATTTTAGCACATTTTTTCATTTGCTATGAGAAAACACAATATACATATGATATTCAACAAACCTCGTTTTATTTGGTCTATCTCCACTCTCACTTCTTCTAATATACCCCACTTCATCAATATAAAATCCAGATCTATGAAAGTCCTTCCATGTATTACATTTCAATAATTCTTTTTCTCTGATTTCTCTCAACTTATCTTTTTCTCTTTCTCGTTCTCTGTGAATTTTCATCCTGGGCTCATCGCGTTTTTCTTTAACGTCAATCCTATCTATTTTTCTATCCCTTGAATCATCTTTTTTAAAATCATCTCGTTTGACCTTGACATCATCACGATTGTCATCATGCTTTGGATCAATTTTCAATTCGTCACGTTTATTTATTTCCATCTTAAAATCTCGCTCCTTTGATTTATCATGTTTTACATCATCTTTCTTTCCAGACTCTAATTTCAAATCATTACTAAACCTTTCTAGTTTTAATTCTTCCATGTGCTCACAATCTTCTTTCTTGCTGTGTTCTAATTTCTGTTCATCTTTATGATTTTCATCAAATTTAGATTCATCTTTTTTATTTTCATCAAACTTATCAGTTTTATTTTTATCTTTAACATTGAGTTCTTCTAATTTTGTATCAGCATTTTTTATTTCTGGTCTTACAGACTGTTCACAAAGTTTTTCTTCGGTTTCATCATTTTTCAATTCTTTTGGTTTGATAGAAAGATTCTTGTCTTTAACATTGTCTTTTTCTTGTTTTGAAGTCTTTCTATCACTTTCTTCAGTTTTTGACTCGCTCTTTTTATCTTTCTTTTTAGGTTTTATATCAACACTTTCATTGATGTCCAATTGTAAATCTTTATGATTGTCTGATTTGTTATCATCTTTCACAGTTTCATCAAGCTCTGCATCCTTTTTTTTATTTTTATCAGACTTAGAATCATCTCTATGCTTTGAATCTTCTTGCTTATGTTTTGATTCTTCTTTTTTCTCATCCTTGTCTTTCTTATCATTTTTCTCCTTTTTCTCTTTATGCTTACTTTTACTATAACGATCGTCCTCTGGGGACGAGCGTCGACTAGATCGTTGCCTCGATCTACTACGCGATTTTCGATCTCGACTGCGTTTTCTATCTTTGTGTCTTCGTCTGTAGGGCGATGAACCTGATCGCCTTTGATATCTTTCCTCACTTCGTTTTTCCCTCAATTCCCGAGCACGTCTTTCACGCAATAAGTTTCTAACATTGATATCACGTAATTCTAAAAGCAAAAGAAATTGTATTATAAATAAACTTAATTTTAAAATTTTTATAAAAAAAATTGAGCTGCTTGCCTTGAGCTGCTATTCTACTCTGGTTCTCTTCTCGTACTATTTCCTCAATAGCTAAAATTTTTTCTTGCCCTTCTAGATAAAATATAAAATAATTTACATTTATAAATTTTATTAAATTTTAAAAACTAATAAACAATTCTAAACAACTTACTTTTAGCTTTATCACTTTTTGCTTTTAATTTATTAACTTTTGGCATAGTATTAAATTTATTTGCAAAAGCCATTAATCTCTTTTTGGCTTGAATTTTTCCAAGTACAGGTTTCCATATTTTAGGACTTTCTGTTTTTGCCACCTCAACACTTGAAGATTCTGTCTTGGAACTCTCGGGAGTAGCTGGAGGTTCAATATCCTCCAACTTAACATCCATAAGAGCTGCATCTGTAAGTTCTGAATCTTCTGTGCTTGGCAAAGACTCTGGGAGCTGTATATCACTTGCATCTTTATAAAATATAAAATATTATTAAATATTTTCTTACTCTGGTTTAATAAATTTTGATAAACATATTGTTCGAACATCAAAACTATTAAGATGTAAAAATAGTTTGAGCAATATTTTGTAGAAATAAACTTAAAATAATGAAATTTATAAATGTTTATTCAAAACAAAAAACTAACAATCTTTAAAACTTGAAACAACAAATATTTAGTAAACAAAATTGATTTTACAAAATTCAACTTAATAATTACAAAATTTTTGTTTAAAAACATATGTTACAAGTACCTTGCATCTTGATGTTGATAGTCTGTCTCAATCTAAAGTTGATTTTCCAATCATGTCAATAAAAAAATCTAATACAGCAGCTGAGGGCTATGTAAAAATCTCATAAAATACTTTCTACGTACTTGTATAAAATAACTTACTATTACGACTATGTCGTATCACAATAAATTAATTAACTTTTTTTTTTCACTATGCATAAAATTATTGCTTAGCTGTTTTACAAGATTAAAAATACACTTCAAGCACAGTTGGAAAACATGAGAAACTTGAAAGCACAGAGAGCGAGGTAACGAAGATTCGCTTGAGTCGAAGTTTCAATCAGTGGGTTAGGGCTGATAGAGCCTGATTCCAGCAGCGGCTGTCGTCAACCACCTGGACACTTGCCGGCAGCGTGGGCCACGTCTAGGCGCTCCCGCCCGAGTATTTACATGCGGTGTCCTCGGGCTGCTCGGGCAGTGCAGCTACCTTTTTGGGACAGCCACGATCAGCCGTTACAATTGCGAGGTTTGCTCAGCATGGTTCTTGGCCAGCGACTCGCATCTTTTACCCAGTCGTAGACATACACGTTCTTGCTCTTCTAGCCGCGAAAGCTCTTCGACAGTCGTCGCCGACAGAGCACCTTCCTAACCTGTGCAGCACTCTAGACCCTCAACTCTGCGTGTCTAACGCATTATACCCCCCCCTCTCCCCTCTTCACCCCGCCGCCCAACAACACCGCTATGGATACGAGAGAGAGACGCTTGATGAGCCATCTTGGCCCACTGAGGAAGCAAACTCTCTTACAACTCTAATCTTTTCCGAGATACCATGTGTTTTCGCAGTTCTTTACTGTTCAGTGTCGAAATTATTGATGTATTCCTTTTTATTATTTAATTTCACTATTTTTTACAGGCTTTCATTATTAAGATGAAATTCAGCGTTTGAATGATCAAGTTTTGTTGGCAGAACTGAAACGAGATTAGAGGATGCATTTTTGAGTTTTTTTTTAAATTTCAATATTTCGTGTCAAATAATACTTAAAATTTATTAAAGGGGTAAATTAACATTGTATTTTGTAAATGTATTATACAATTTTAATGAATAATTTACAAATGAGTTACATTTATGTAATATGTATTGTTTACATATAATCATATAACTTATAAATCTCACAAATATTTTGATTTATAAAATTAAAGTATAACTGTCGAAAAAAGATTAATGTATAAAATTTAAAATATCACAATAAAATATAATATAAAATTATTCTATTAATTTTACAGTTCCCATTATTTTAAATTGATCTAAATTTTTTAAATTATAATTATAAATTATAAATCATTATGATTATTCAAGATAACAATTATTTCTTCAATCACGCACATTATTACAGCTGTATCTTAGACCACTTTTAATTTCTTAACATGGATTAAAATTAAACATAATACTTTTTTACAGTTACTAATCTATATCATCAACTTCAGATGGATCTCCACCTATGGCTTTCCAGAACGCTGTGACTAATTGCTCGGCTGTGGCTCTTCTTTGATTTGAAGGCATAGAAGCAGCTTGTTCTTTCATTGCTCTCAAGTGACCAAACAGTTCAACAAAGTCTGCATCTTCATTGTGCATAATACCGTCTAAAAAATATATACATCATATAATACAACATATTTATATTGAATTTCATTTTATAATTTAAATTTATAAAAATATTATGTACCCAAAACGCTTTCCATTTGCAAACGTTCTGAAAAATCTTGTGCACTATTTAACTGTACATTTTCTAATTGATCTTCTACTTTATTTACTTCTGACTGAGATACTTGAATGTTTTTTCTAGTATCTAAAAATAAATTTTCATAAAATATTTCTCTTTGCTTTAAAATTTTAGTTTTTAAGAATTGAAACAGTACTAAAATAGTAACCTTTGAGATTCATATTTGGCCAAGTGTGTGTCTCCAAAACTTCCATAATTCTAGTGATTCCATAATTACTTTGATCTTCTTCAAAATCCATAATTTCTTTCTCTGAAAGTTCTAGGTCGATTAGTTCAAACTTTTTGGCAGCACACCACTCAATAACTAAAAATTTCAAATGTATATTTTAGAATGAATTAATCAGTCAAAACATAATATTTTTGTTTTACATCTATATATTATTACCTTTTTCTCTGATACTATTGTTGGCAAGTGAATTACATACTAATAATAAGATTTCTGCTTCTGAGTGAACTAACAACGATTTGACTTGTTCTTCCACCAACTGTATTGAATTTTCCTAATAAATATTTTCACAAATTACTTATGTACCAATTTAAAATGATATATAGTTAGGGTTTTTTTAAATTAAATTTTAAACATACATTTTCAAAAGTACAGTGGAATATTAAAGCTTCAAAATCTGAAAAATCTGTAGATAAATTTTCAGTTGCACATAATAGTACCTGTGCAGTATAATATTTGTTGTCAATATCTAACAAGTATTGCTCAACATCACCTTGTTTTAATAAATATTTTCCTTTCAAATCTGCAATACCAAAAATTAAATTACAATAGAATGAAATCTAGAAAAAATTCTTTTGCTGTAATACACACTGCTGGCTATTTCTTTAGCTGTGTCAATCTGTGAGCTTGTAATTAACACGCGAGGCAAATCCATTTCCGCATTTGCGTTATCCATAACAAACACAAATATTTATGCAAAGAAAAATAAGAACAAAGCCTAATCTTTTATTAGCAAGATGATCAACCGTGTGTTCGCGTTGTACTGAAAATTACAGGTTATGTGTTCATTAAAACCAAACATTGCTATATACATGTATATGTATAGCTCATTCCTCATACAACGTAAAAATTGGAGTATTGTAGTAATTCTTATATGACCGTAAAACTGGATTAAAAAAAATTTGTAATGGTAGGATGTATTTGTGGAAAAATGAATTTATTGTGAAGAATACAATTTTTTTTACAAACGTAAATTTATTATTTTCTTAAAAGGTTTTCGTAATACTAGACTTATTAAAAATTGTGATCATTTCAGAATTAATTGAGTACAGAAAAGTTTTAGCTGCGTAGAACAATACAATTTACTTATAAAACTCGTGTTCAGACTCGTCTTTTTTAATGTTATTCTTGTAGCCCTTTTCCATGTCTTTGGCTAGGACAATGTAACGATTTTCACGCACGGCGTGCATACCGGCTTCTTGACAGATAGCATTTATATCGGCACCAGAAATTCTGTCTGGCCTAGCAACATAATCTTCAAGATCGACTTCTTCGCTCAAATTCATTTTAGCAGTAATGGTTGAGAAAATAAGTCGTTTTTGCCGACGGTCTGGTAAAGGAAACTCGATTTTACGATCCAATCTACCGGGTCTCAGCAGCGCTGGGTCTAGAGTATCAGCTCTAAAAATTGTTCAAGTATATTAATTTCAAAATATTAAAGCATAAAGAAATGAATATTGAAATCATGTGGCTTACCTGTTAGTGGCCATGATAACTTTAACATTTGTAGTTTGATCAAAACCATCCATTTGATTTAATAATTCCAATAAAATACGTTGCACCTCCCTGTCAGCTCCAGTTTGAGCATCAAAACGTTTAGTAGCTATAGCATCGATTTCATCAACAAATATAATAGCTGGAGAATTTTCTTTCGCAAGACGGAAAACATCTCGCACCATTCGTGGACCTTCGCCAAGATACTTTTGAACAAATTCAGAGCCAACGACGCGAATAAATGCGGCTGTACAAAATAAAATAAAATTAGAAACAATGTTAGAAAATCCTTAATTGATTATTAAGTATTTACCTGTAGTGTGTCTAGCAACAGCTTTGGCAAGCATAGTTTTACCACACCCAGGCGGACCATACATGAGTACACCTCTTGGTGGATCAATACCAATTTGTTTGTAAAGTTCAAAGTGTGTTAATGGCAGTTCAACTGCTTCTCTAATTTCTTGCTTTTGCATATCCATTCCTCCTATATCACTGTACGAGATATCAGGCTTTTCATCTAATAAACAAATAGAATTATTTATATAACTTTGCTAAATTGCATTAAAAAAACAAACTATAATTTGTTTATAACAGTAAAATTATTTACCTGCTTGAAGCATAGATATGCTTGAATCTGCTTCTGGTGGTAAGACATCCACAAGAGCATTGCTGTGTTTGTGAAGAGCAACACTAGCTGATGGTTTTAATAATTCTCTATCGATAGTTGACAGAATACGTACATAATAATTAGAGCCAGTAGTTGAACCAACAATTCCAGTATTTTGATCAACAGCTTCCAAAAATTGTCCAATAACTAATGGAACACTTTGTATCCGCTTTACTTCTTCTTGAGCATGTAAGTATTCTTTTTTCAAGTTTCTTTGTTCATCTTTTATGTATTCTTCTTGAACTTCCAAAAACTCAAGCAGTCTTTGCAATTTCTAAAAAAATAATGGGGCCAATGTCAGAATTTTTGGAATAAACACACATTTATTTAATTTTATTGTTTACAAAAGTATTTGAAAACAACAAATATCATAAATTATCATTATACAATAAGAAAGTAACCATTGAGATGGCCAAAATATTCTATTATTTACCTTATATCTAGTATACAGATCTTCAACGTCAAGATCTTCTAAGTTTATGGGACCCTGGCCAGCTAAAGGTTTTGGATCGATTTCGCAATTTTCCTAAAATACAACAAATATTGTATTACAGAATCAATCAATAAACTATTTTATTTACGAATTTGTATACAAATTATCCGATTGACAAAGAGTTAATCTAACCAACAATTGTTTTCCGTTACTTTGAATCATTCTTAATAACCGTACACTTGATCATAACTAACAATGGTGTATTATAATATTTACCTTGGTAGGCAACGAAATATTCGTTATATCCATTTCGCTGTTTGATTCGCGTATTATTTACGCGAATCCCAAGTGAAATGAAAAACGGACACTGACACTGAAGGCTTAGTAATGACTCGGAGCTTTTAGCGATTCCGGAGAAAGAAGCAGACGTCGGGGATTAGGTTAGGTTTACCGCAAGAGCGATTTCCATGAAAATCAAAGATGGAATCGTGGCGTCTGCGGCCGTAACGTGTGCGGTGTGTGTTGTGTTGTGTTGTGTGTTCGCGATTACTTGTTAAGGAAGAATAAACTTTTAAAGCATTGTTTTGGTAAGTGCAAAATATTAAGAATATTTCTTTAGAACCTTATATTGTAATTGTTTATTTGAACAATCTTTAAACTTGCATGAGTACAAAGATTTGTGATTAATTGTGATTTGATTTTAAATGTATAACCTCAACATTGGCATTTGTTTACAATATTTTGAAACTTTTACTTTATGTTAATCATGAATTAAGTAATAAAATGCACTTTTATTTTACAGACTAACTAACGAAGATGGATTATCAAAATCGGCCGGGAGGAAAAACCGGCGGAGGAGGCGTTGCCTCCTGGTCGGAAAGCAACCGGGACCGCCGTGAGCGTCTCCGGCAGCTTGCCCTGGAGACAATCGATCTCAACAAGGATCCGTATTTTATGAAAAATCATTTGGGCTCGTACGAATGTAAACTCTGTCTGACGCTCCACAATAACGAGGGTAGTTATCTTGCCCATACCCAAGGAAAGAAACATCAGGCCAATTTGGCACGGAGAGCAGCAAAGGAGGCGAAAGAAGCTCCGCAAACGCTTGCTCCGGAAAAACCGCGTGTCGAGCCCAAGAAATTCGTTAAAATCGGTCGTCCTGGTTATAGGGTGACCAAACAGAGAGATCCTGAAACTGGACAGCAAAGTCTGCTCTTCCAGGTCGACTATCCCGAGATTGCCGACAATGTTGTTCCCAGGCATAGATTCATGTCTGCTTATGAGCAGAGGGTTGAACCTCCAGACCGCAAATGGCAATATTTACTGTTTGCTGCTGAACCTTATGAAACTATTGCATTCAAGGTGAGTTTAAAGTGTAAAGTAAAATTGGAGTAAGATCAAAGTACAATTTTAAAGCTTCAAAATATTTTTTTTCTTTTAGGTACCAAGTAGAGAAGTTGAGAAAACAGATAGTAAATTTTGGGTACATTGGAATAAGGATACCAAACAATTTTTCCTTCAGTTTGCATTCAAGATTGAAAAGGCAACACTTGGAAAAGTTCCACCACCTCCAGTTCCTCTTATAAGACCAGGATTAGCACCATCAATGGTACCTGTACCTCCACCACCTCCGAGGCCACCAATGTTCAATCCTGTTCCACCTCCCCCAACAATAATTCCTGGCATGCCTATACCACCACCTCCTCCATCAATAAGCTAAGAAAAGTAATTATAAATTAATTTTACTTTGTAATTTATATTTGTATAAAAATAAGATAACAAGGATAATAAATGAAGACTTTTTAAATTTTTTTTTGCTTTTTTATTATAAATGGTACTTAAAGATGTAGGTAGTACAATCCAGTAAAGATAATATTCTGCAAAATAAAAAGAAAAATAATTCAGTTAATTTAAATAAAAATGATTTGAAATTTATATTAGAAAATTAAAAAAGTCAGAGAAGAACATTCTACACGGTTGTAAGTGTTGTACGCACTATTAAGTCCGCCCGTTCTGTATCATCCCGAAATATATATAATTTTTTAAACTTAATAATAATAACAGTTTGAAAATTATAGTACATTTTTAAACTTGATGCTAAATACTAAAACTTCAATCTCTGGAGAAATCCAGTAATAATTACCTGAAACATAAAAAATAGAATTCATTAAATTACTGCATTACATTTGCACAATATATTTGAATTTTTTAAAAATATTTATTATCAGTTAATGAACGTTCAACAAGAAGTTCGAGTGTTGTACGCACTCTTCAGTCCGCCCGTTCGAGATCATCATTTAAAAAGTGTACTCATTAAAAGTACTAATTAAATACTTGAGATAAATTATACACACCTGATAATTTATGCGCTCAAAACACAAGTTCCACCAACTGCCTTAATTTTGTCCTCCGCAGATTTACTGAAGAACTTAGCCTTAACAATAACTGGCTGTTTGGGTATCCTTCCCTTACCCAAAAGCTTGTAATATCCCTAAAATAATTAGAAATAACTTTATTGCCTTAATACTACCAATGAAACATTAAAATTGGCTACAGGTTGACAGGAAACTTACAGCTTTGACAAGATCAATTACTGGAACTTTGCCTTCAGGCTTAGCATCTTTGTACTTTAGCCTTGTCTGTTCTGACACCAAGGTCCACAGCTTGTCAAGATTGATAGTTGGGCACCACTTTGTGTTTTTGCGGATGTGGTAATTCCTCATACCAAGCTAAAAAGTTAAGTAAACTTTTAAAACAATGCTTAAAAAAATTGGACATATATCTGTTTAAACAAACAATCAGTAAAGCTATAGTACATTCACGGTTATTCAGTTCGCCGGTGAAATATAATTTTTTCATCATAGAATAGAATTATTGAAAGTTAACTAGTAAAAGTATTGTGTATTTTCTTACCTTACCAAAGTAACCCGGATGGTACTTATCAAAGTTAATACGGTGGTGATGCATGCCACCAGCGTTACCACGACCTCCAGGATGCTTCCTGTGCTTGCCTAGAATATAAAAAGAACATTATTAGTTTGAACAATATTATAAAACAGTTGACATATCATTGTTATGTTATTTAGAACTATAAACTGGAGTGCAAGGTAGTTCAACAAGAAATAAACTTGAACAAATAAACCAAGATGCTTACCAATACGTCCATGACCGTGGCTCACGTGTCCACGTAGCTTCCTGGTCTTCTTCTTGTGTGTAGACTACAAATAAAAAATGAAAACGTGAGTGAAAGTCCATTTGTCTTAACCTCAAATGTACAATCCACGCGGAAACCGACTAACAATAAACAATCGCGTCAACAATACACTATACGTAATTAAATGAAAAATAACAGAAATTCAAGAAAAATATCAGCGATCGTCAACAAAAGACGAGTCAGAGTCGAATAAACAATATGCTTGATGGCTAGTGTAGAACAGGTTATTTACACAAATATCACTAAAAACCGAGAAATTTCGTTGGCACAATTATCGCGAATCTTTATAGAAGCATAGCTGCACATTTTTCACTTGGCAGATGCAAGGATGCTTGCAAATCGAGCGGATTTTAGTACACCAAATTTTATTGCAGCAAACTCACCATCTTGGCCCGAGCGCGAAAGAAGCTGCCGGCGGAGCCGCTGGAGGCGCTTACGTTGTGCGCTTGTACGGCCGGAAGTTACGTGCGATTCGCCGACTGCTCTGAACTAAGCTTCACTGTTTTTTAGATTTTTAAAAAGTATAATTTTTTTTATTTTTAATTTATGCAATAACAATTTACGCACTTGCAACTTGTACTGTAACATTACAAGAATTTTAATGCAAAATAGTTTGAAGTTTTTACCCTAATATAAAAACGCTATTTAATTTTTAAAAGTTTATTTTTAATTTTGATATATTTTACTTATAGAAAATAATTAATCCATTAGAAATGAGTTTTTAATTTATTTGTTTAATTTATATTTTACCTTTTTACTAAAACCTTCAAATATGTATTACATTACACACGGTGTTGGCGACCGACTGAGTCGCCACGACATTTCGGAGTCAGACGCACCGCTGGATCCGTGTGTTTACGATGGCGAGCGCTCAACAACAAAACAATTTAAAAAGAAAACACCAGGATAATGAGTCTAGCGAGGATGACGAACGTAAGTTGATATTTTAAATAAAATGTATAACGTTTCGTAATTCAATAAATCATTAACTTTTGCAACATATTAGAAGCTTCTTAAATAATTTGATTTTATAGGTTAGAATTCAAATGCTATTTACACTTTTTATTTGTTTATTTATGTTTATATACTACTTTTTACAGCCACCATTAAAGTGTATGCAAAAGCAGTTGCTCCAAGATTATGTCCATACTTGGATACCATCAATAGACAATTTCTAGATTTTGATTTTGAGAAGCTGTGCTCCATTTCACTTTCTAGGATTAATGTGTACGCATGCCTGGTCTGTGGTAAATATTTTCAAGGCAGAGGTACTAATACCCATGCTTACACGCATAGCGTTGCTGAGAGTCATCATGTATTCCTCAATCTGCAAACATTGAAATTTTATTGCTTGCCAGATAATTATGAAATCATAGGTATGAAATATGCTGTATTTAAACAGTTTATTTTTTTGATTACTTTAAGTAAAATTATTATATATATTTTATTTTATTTTTCAGACTCTTCACTAAACGATATAAAGTATGTTTTAAATCCAACATTTGATAAAGAGTCAATAAGACAGTTGGACAAAAATGATAAGCTCTCAAGAGCTATTGATGGGTCAATGTATTCTCCAGGAATTGTAGGACTAAATAACATTAAAGAAAATGACTACTGTAATGTGGTATTACAGGTAAAAAATATTTGTATACATAAAATGAAGTTTACAATATAAACAAACTAATTACTTTTTTATTTAGGCATTATCTCATGTCACTCCACTTCGTGATTATTTTTTGAGAGAATCAAATTATTCTAGAATTAAAAGGCCACCAGGAGATTCATCATATCTTCTTGTGCAAAGGTTTGGAGAACTAATGAGAAAATTGTGGAATTCAAGAAATTTTAAAGGACATGTGAGCCCACATGAAATGTTACAGGCTGTTGTATTATGGAGTAAAAAGAAGTTTCAATTTACTGAACAAGGTAGGTAATTAATTATAAGCCATATACTTATATACAATGAATAAAAATTTATTCAAGTCTTTTTAAGGTGATCCTGTGGATTTTCTTTCTTGGTTCTTAAATGCTCTTCATATAGCACTCAATGGGACTAAAAAGAAAGACTCTAGTATAATTTATAAGACTTTCTTAGGTCACATGAGAATTTATACCCACAAAATTCCACCACTTGAGTTGGAAGAAAGTCAAAGAAGTGAACTTTTAAACACTGTAGAATATGCAGAAACTGTAACAGAAAGTCCATTTTTATATTTGACATGTGACTTACCTCCGCCACCTCTTTTTAAAGATCAAAACTCGAAGAATATTATCCCTCAGGTATTTGAAAATTGCATATCTATTTTTTCATTTTGTACACATAATATAACAGTAATTTATAAAATATTTTAGGTCAGTTTATATGCTCTTTTGAGTAAGTTTAATGGCAAAAATGAAAAAGAGTACAAAACCTATAAAGAAAATTTTATGAAAAGATTTGAAATAACAGAACTACCACCATATTTAATTCTTTACATAAAAGTAAGATTTTTTATTTAATGCTTTTGTTTAATTGACTAATCCTGTTTGCAATTATTCACAACATTCTGCTTTTTCAGAGGTTTACAAAAAACACGTTTTTCATCGAAAAGAATCCAACTATAGTCAATTTTCCTATCAAGTTAGTATTCATCTTTATTTGATGCTTTATTTTTATTTTGTTTATAACATACTAATAATTTTTTTTTATAGAAATATTGATTTAGATGAAATACTAACACCAGAAGTTAAAGCAAAGTACCCTTCTACAACATATGATCTTGTTGCCAATGTGGTTCATGATGGTGAGCCTAGTAATGGAACCTATAGGGTTCATATTTTACACAAGGCATCAGGACAATGGTATGAACTTCAAGATCTACATGTAACTCAAATACTGCCTCAAATGATCACTTTAACAGAAGCTTATATTCAAGTGAGTTACTTTTAAATAATTAAATTAAATTCATTATTGCTACATTTATATTTATGTTACCTATTTTTTTATTCAGATCTATGAGTTGAAGAAGGAAGAACCTGATTCCAACAATGGAAAAGTATGAGTTTGTAATTTAATGCAAATTTGTATTCTGTACAGTTTTATAAATTATAAATAAGATACATAATTTTAAAATCATACAATATTAGGTTTAGAGTTTATTCATATTCAGTTTTTAACTAATAAAAAATTGTATATAATTTTTACTCAAACTTGTTTATTGACGATTGAAAACAAACAAGTTTCATTTAGAAACCAAAACGGAAATCATCCCAACCAACTTCCTGAAAAGTTTCATTAAAAATCCATTAAAAAGTGAAATTTGACAAATTGACAAATTTGCATCCAAATTCGTAATCAAGACGAAAGCAAAGCCCTGCGCCTCTTAGCAACGCGTCAAAGGACTTTGCAAAAGAAGTCAAAAGCCGAGACACGAGAGAGAAAACGCGCGCGGGCAGCGTTTGGCGGAGGGGCGGGAGCAGGGCCGACAGGAGCGCTCCAAGCGGTCGGCTCGCGAAGCCCCGACAAAATTCCGGCGCGGCGCGCAGTACAGTCCGGAGGAGAGCGGCCGCCGAACTCCGCGTTCAGTCGGCTTGCGTTGCCTCGCTCGCACGGTGTGCTCCCGAGCGCTGAGAGTATACATCGATGTCGCGTTGAAAAAGAGTCGAACGGACTAAAAACAAGCGAAAAAAAAGCAACGATTCGCAGCTCAAAGACGGAGTGTGTGTGTGCGTGCGTGGGCAGTTTATCGTTTGGAAATAACCTAGACGAGAGCCGGGCGAATATCGGTCGTCGTGAGGCGCGAGTTTGTTCGGAGTGTCATAAGAGGAGTGCGTCGGAGAGTGATCGGCGAGGGCCCCGCGGTGAGCTGGTCCCTGTGCCGCGTGCTGTGGCGAAAGTGCATCCGGCTGCGGAGCAGCAGCCTCGGGAGTGCACGCGCTGTCTTTTTCTCCCGTACGGATATACACACGCGCTCGGAGGGAGAGAGAGGAGAAGGAGTCAGGTGTCCAGCAGCCGGTCGCTTGCTCCGAGAAAGCCCCGACACACGCATACACGTAAGTCCTTCTTCTTCTTCCTCCTCTGCTTCTGCGGAGGCGATGGGTGTCCGAGTGTATCGCGCTGCGTCCGGGAAAGGAAGAGTCTCTCGGGCTCTTTTCGAAGGTCGCACGAGAGAGTGCCGGCGACGTTTTTATTATGCGCGCGGCGCGCTCTCGCACACGGGTACTTTTCGCTTTTGCCTTCTCTCTCCGCGCGGCCTGCTGCAGGCGTTTAACGGTTTCGCCCCCTCGTCGTCCTCGGCTCCGGCGATTTTACGACCCTCCTCCAGGAATCCCCCCCCCCTTCCCTCTCTCGCCTGTCGCCTCGCTCGTCCCATCTCACACTCTCTCCGCCTCTCTCGCACCGATGCCCCATGCACCTGCAGCGCGCAACCCTCCCCCAAAGAGTTTAGCCTGGGCGCCTTGCTCCGCTTTTCTCGATGCTTCCACTTAAGCCCACTTTATTTTGAATAAATTCTCCTTATTAACTTATAGCTGTCTACACGGTAAATTACGGAGAGATCGGCGCTGACAATATTTTCTAGAGACATGGGTGGCCGGTTTGGAAGGCACGGCTAATTCGACGCAACGGACGGAAATGAATATTCGGATTCTTGGAAACGCGGCGAGAAGGGGGGAGGGGAAAGTTGACTGCGTCGATAAGTAGAAGTCGTAGGCT
The DNA here is from genome assembly GCA_030522585.1 of Anagyrus pseudococci. Classification (NCBI taxonomy): domain Eukaryota; kingdom Metazoa; phylum Arthropoda; class Insecta; order Hymenoptera; family Encyrtidae; genus Anagyrus; species Anagyrus pseudococci. The sequence continues at coordinate 4,327 of JAPYYQ010000598.1, read as the reverse complement.
ACACGCGCGTTGCATCGGTGTAAGGACGCAAGGGGCAGCAAGGACGCACAGACACGGTTGTGCCTCGAGGAGTCTTCTTTATCTTGATTAATTTCCTAACCTCCGAAACGTCTTTATCTCTTTCTCTATTCCTGCCGGACTTTTAAAGGATCGTTAAGATCTCCATTGCCCGTAGAACGGCTTGGCTCTCCAACCGATAAAAATGTCATTGGTCGAATCGACGTGTAAATTTGTCTCGGAGCCGATGTGACAGCCTACAAGACGACGCACGTCTGAAACGGTACGATCTTAATCAATTGTTTTTTCTTAATCATTAAGTTGGGGGATATCGAGGGTTTACGAAAAAAAAAGTGTGACAATTTCGTGCGAAATCGGCGTTGGCCTATCTCGAATTGTGGAATTACCGCATACTAAAACGGCCGCCATCGCCGATTTCTCGGCGCAAGAGAGAGCTCGGATGAAACGATTAAAAAAGGTCAGGAATTCGCGAACAAGCGCGAGCCGGGCATTGCATGATGGATTTCCCGCGAAGTCTCTGGACGACGCAGGGCTTCTCTCTCTCTCCCTCTCCCTTCTCTTCGCTCACCACCGGTTTTTTTCAGCAGCCGAGCCATTTGCGGGATTAATTAAGGATTCGTTTGGTAGAAAGAGAGGGGGAAGGCAGTTGCCCTGCCGACGACTAAATATCTATTCGCTGCGCCTTTTTTTTGCGAACCGAGAGAGAGAGAGAGCCGTGCTCGGGCTCTTGTAGGGACATGCTGGATTAATCGCGGGGAAAGGCTCGCGCTTTCGGTACATCTTTCCAGTTTGCATTTTTCTTACGCCAATTGTTTTTTATCGGGATGTATACCTGCAACTGCAATTTTACCCGGATAGATAGCGATGCACCTTGCTTTATGATTATTAAAAATCTAATGAATAATTCATGAATTTTCTCCGTTCGGTTTGTGCATTTTAATTGAACAGCTGGATGATTGTTTCGCTGTACGTGTCTGGAGCGCATTATTTGGTGATAATCGAGATAATTGCGAGCCGGTGAAATTTTTCCCGGTAAATCGATCATTAGTCGTTAAAGCGGTGTTCGCGCGTATAAATACATGCTCGGATAGAGAGAACGAGTTTTCAAATCACGATCTTTTTGATGATCGACGATCGAGGAGAGGCCTGTAATTCTTCAAACCAAGCTCTCTCGTTAAGAGTAAAAGTCATTTTCACTTTTACGTAGATCTAGTTTGCCTGCTCTTCGCTCGTTTCGATCGTCGTACCGATTCTTATCTCCTTCGCATATGCCGAAGCCGAGGCGCGACACTTTGTAAACATCGCGTCAAACATAGCTGTCCCACATTTTGGCCTTCTTCTTTGCTCGCGGTGCGATAAAATTTAACAGCTCTCTGGAAATTTAGATTCGACGAAACGATGCTGCTTTCTCGTTTTATTATTGGCATTATAGCGACGCCGCGCGCTGCTTTTGTTCATGCGTGCATGCCCTCCCTCTTTTTCCTTCTCTCTCTCTCTCTTTCTCTCTTTTGACGTAGGAGATTATAGACTGTTCTCCTTATTACACTTTCTTCATTTTCAATTCTTATTGCTTTGTTGCATACGTCTGATTCACGATTTCAATCGAATCACCTAATTGCTTTGAAAAGTTTCACAATCGACAAAGCTATTTGGAGAGTATTTAAAAATGCCGTATATATACATGTTGTATCAATTATTCCTGCTTCTTATCCCCGCAGAAGACATTTGATTAGATTTTTATTTTCAGCCTTTTCTTCGCATCTGACATGTTGTCACTTAATTTTTTTTACGTTTACGATCGAAGCTTGGTCAAATAAGTTTCTTGATTATGCTAATCAATGTTATTTTATTGGTATATATACACATGATGCAGAGAAAAAGATATTTATTTTATCAATAAAAAAAATATATATATGGATACATTCAAGAGACACGTGTGCGAACCTTGAAAGCTCCAATTTATAATCGTAGGTGAGATGCAAATTATAAAAGACGTATCATGGTGCAATGCGAATTTATTAATTCTTAAACACCTCGTTTATTTTAATCGAAGCGTGAAATACGCGTAGCTTTTAAAACAACCGAAAATTTATCTTTCTAAAATCTAAAAATGATTTTAAAAGAAAAATCGTAAACAAACGAGACGTAAATACAGCTCTTGTTTATTTGAAACGAAATCCTCAAAAAACCAGTTAGTAAAAATAGGCAAAACGCCTTCGTCCCCCACCCCTCCCCCCCAAAAACATCCGGAAAAAGCTCGAGTGCGAAAATCCTGCGCTAACGAGGCAGTGGCAGCAGCACAGCGAATCAGAACGCGCGAGAAATACCTGCAATCCAGGCGATCCATTTTCCATGGGTAGTAGGGTAAGGGAGGTGGGAATCAAGCGGCATAGAGCGACAGCGTCAATTCAAGGCTCGCGCGGTGCTCGAGAGGAGCTGCTGCTGCAGCCCCGCGTGCTCTCATTGAGAGGCCAGCGGCCTCTCGCAATTACGCACAGGTTATACCGCCCTCGCGACAACCCCCACTTTCCTCCTGGCGCGTAAGAGAGCTACGCACAAGAGAGAACCGGTCGCCATCCCTCTCTCTCCCAGTGCTCGTGTTTCCCCTCTCTCTCCTTCTTTTTCTCAAGCTCTGCCGTCTCGCTTTCGTGCGGAAAGACGAAAAAACGAGAGCCACAAATATACTCCGCGTAGGGACTCTATTTTTGGCCGCGCTTTTCGCGGACCGACCGACGTGACGCCTTGCGACCACTTCCGAGCACACCTCGCGACTTGTGAACTCAAGAGGCTTGCTTTACCTTTTTTTCTTTTCTTTTTTCTTTTTTTTTAATTTTTTTTTATACTGCGGAGTTTGAGAAAAGCAGCTGGGGTTTACTCTGGCGAAAATTCGCCGCTAAGCAGACGATTTGGAAAAGTGTTTTCCACCGTGTTTATGAGTCGTGTTTTTTATTTGCCAGCTGCCAAAAAGCTCCGATGAAATTTCAGAGTGTTTACATAATACAAACGAAAAAAAAAATGGGGAAAACACAGTTTTAAACACTGTTCGGTGTTTGCTCTTGTTTTGGTGATCCATTTACGCGCTCGTTACAAGCAGCCGATGTAAAACACGCTCGTCGGTTGGCGCGCGCGAGAGCGCGTGTTTTTAATGGCTCGATAATTCCTTGGTATTTTATACGTAGATTTTTTTTTATATCTATCGCCTAGACTTTTATTCAAAAACTATACCTACGTAGTATTGGTGTAGAAGTTGTAAATTAGAAAACTATCGAGAGATATCCGTCGAGTCTTCTCTCATTATCATAATTCTTTGTGAGACGACCCAAGGGGTATAGTCGCTATGGAAATACCGTATAGCTTATTCAAAAAAGCGCGTCCTTTCACGTGCCGCTACCAAGCGAGCATTTCGATTTAGCCGCGGCATAGAGAGCTCAAGACTACGTCAGCGTCAGCAGGTTAAAGAGAGGATTAGAGCTGTATAGGAACGTGGGTGGCTATAGGGGGGGAGGGGGGCCGATTCTCAAGGAAATCGACAGGAATTCCGAGCGGCTGATCGGAGAGGGGAGGCAGGAGGGTCGAAAAGACATTTCCGCAGTGCCCTGGAATATTTTCGGTGTCGTCTCGGGCCGTCGCTAGCAGGGGCCAGTTGGGCTTTTACCGCGAGCGATAAGACGGCGGCGCCCTGCGGAGGAACGGAGAAAAGCGCAGCCGGGATTAAAAGCCCAAGTGATATGGGAGGGGCAAAGGGTGGGAGCGGAAGGGAAAACCAGTTCCAACGACGACGAGCGAGAGCGGCAGCGTTGAGTGTATACAGACAGGCAATCGCGCCGATTTGACTCGGTTTACACGCGTGTGCGCGGCTGGCTTGATACTCCGCTGGCTTTTCCATGCCCTTACACACTCGCGATGACTCGAGCTCTCGCTGAACTGATATACCGACGAAGGTGCAATGAAGCACACGCTGATTTTGCTTGATCAATCTCGCGCTTTGTTGTTATTTTTCTCTCGAGATGTTGCCGCTTGAAAAACACGTCGCGCAAACGTTTTGAGAGTCAAGGGAAAAAGGTACAGAGAGAGCTTGAAGCGTATACAGGTGTACTTCTGTGCTTGAGAGCGTTACGATATAATAAAACTAGAATGTTTACAGCTGACGTTCGTTTTAATCTTTTTTTAGAAGCTGCGTTGTTAATAGACGCGTAAACACAAACATGTCGTACACGGAGAGACTGGTTCGGTAAAAATTATGGTAGTTCCAACGGTAATCTTGGACCTCCTTGTTTCCTACCATAATTTTTATAGGTGAACGACTTAA